>JANHGL010019681.1:10030-26876 GCA_024611195.1 Ceyx melanurus
AGGAAAATATTCTTTCCAGAGAGGGTGGTTAGGCATTGGAATGGGCTGCCCAGGGGGGTGATGGAGTCCCCATCCCTGGAAGCGTTTAAAACCCGTGTGGATGTGGTGCTGGGGGACATGGTTTAGGGACCCTGGCAGTGCAGGGGGAACACTTGGACTTGATCTTAAAGGTCTCTTCCAACCAAATAATTCTATGATTACTGGGCAAGCAGCCTGCCTTCCTAAGTCACCTACTGATCTGACTCAGAGGGGCCATTATGAAGACAGACGTGTGTTTTTCTAGTGTTTGTCCTGGAGCAGATGGAAGTCACACTTACTTTAATCAAGAGTCAGTATTTACCTGGTGTAGGAATAGAAATTCCAGTGATAAAATATGGCAAAATGGGACACAGCAGCATGAAGAGCTGCTGCATCAAGAAAGGTCAAAGCTGGTGAGCAATTCAACAGGTAAAACACAAAGGAGTAGAAATGATCTGAGCATGGGGCCCACACAACTCGATGCTTCCCTGATTAGTACCTGATGTATTTATGTGTATAAAGTCAAATGAACTTCAACCCCAAGCTTTCATTATGTACAGGTACATTTGTGTCAATTGCTCTCATAGGTCTTAAAAACAGAGCACAGTTGGCATGTCTAGAAATTTCACTGATTATTTTAAAATATTATTCTCCAGGGCAATGTTAGTTAACTGATGAAGTTATTATTTTAACCATTTGCCTTTTAACTATTTGTCTTTTCGAGCCTTACTGGGTGACTGTCTCTCTTAGCAGTCTGTGGTTCAGATCAAGGTACCATGGACAGACTTTTTCATCAGCACATACTGAAAAATATCTCTGAAATCCTATTAAACCTTCTCAACAGAGTGATCCAGGAGAAGGGGGTGGCATCAATGGTCATGTTAAGCCCAGCTCTGTTCATTCAGCTTCACACAAGTAAACGCACTCAAGGGTTTTAAGTCAAAGGATTTTATTTTGATGCTTTTTACAACTAGCATAATAAGTAAGCTTCACTAGGTATTATTACCTGATGGATTTACTTTATTTAATTTATTTTTTGATGTGTTTGGTTATTGACACGCTTAAAAAAATTATGTCTTTCCCATATCTATCTGTTACAACATAAAACTTTGAAATGGTTTCATTCTAATGCTGATTCCTCAGGAGAATGACTGCTTAGATGGTTCTCTCCACATGAAGAAAATGTGTCCCAATGAAAGTTACCTTCAGTCAAGGGAGACTTTCTGTAAATTCCAGCTGGGATGTGAGTCCTGCCTATTATTATTCAAGTCTAATACTTCTAGATTTCTAATTTCTTGTAATGCAAAGCTACAAGTAAAATCCAATATACTGTTCCATAGACATATTTAAATAGCTGAAATCACATAGATTGAATTCTGTGCCATCCAAAGCCTGGATAATGCAATTTGTAGACAAATTCAATCAAGCTATTTCCCCTCAAGCTTATTAAATGATTTTAAACTGATCAGAGTGAATGAATGTGCTTTTGAAGTTCAGAGCCAGTGGTTTGCAGTGTCAGGTAGTCTGTGGTATGAGAGCAGATAAAATAAATAGGCCATGTTTTCTCCTAGGAAGGGCATGGAAGACTCAACTAGTCATCTTTTCACAAAGTTAAATGCATTTTTCCCCAACAAATTCTATCAGATTCTCCTTATCTTGCCTTAAAGGTGACATCTTGAAAATTAATTTGTGATATTATTAACATTTTGAAAAATAATGAAGTTGGATAATGAAGTTGGATTATTTCACAAAGTTGATCCAAGAACAAAAAAGCTTGACTTTTTAGGGAAACCAAGTTTTTGAGTGATGTTGTGTTAGGTCTTCAAAAACATGACATGGAAGAATTAATAACATTGAAGATATTAGACAAAACAACTGTGTGAGGTTTAGATTCTGTCAGTATTTTTTTGTTCCTCAAAGTTTAAAGGTAACTTAATCCAAAAATGTGGAAAGAATGGAAATGGAATGACCTGACACATTATGGCTAAGGTACCCTAACATTGGTGAACTTCTGAAAGATGTCATCAGAAACTGCTTTAATATGAATATAGACAAGTATCAAAGTAACAGCATTATCATTTATTTCCATTTATTGTTAAAACCTTCAAGCTTCAGTGAAAGCCTGAAGGAACTGATGATTTTGACTTCTTCATGGTCTATGAGGATCATGAACAGCAAAAAAATTGATAGCATTGAGTGCAGACATTTTATTTCAAGGGAAAACCAGGCTGAACAGGTTTTCTCAAGATGAATGGCTTGTTAAAAAAAGCAGTAATGCTTTCACTGTATTACAGCCTGAGATGCCATGCAAGAAATGAGTCAAGTCTAACAGGAGGATGCCATCCAAGGATGGCCACCTGAAGAGCAGAATGTCTTCAAGTACCAAAGCAGTGACTGGCCTCCAGTAGCTTAAAATAAATAAATTTTTAATCAAGAATCTAAATTGTATGTGTCCCAGGTTGTCCCTACACACAGCCAGGGGCAAGTGTACTCCACAGTGTATCATGTACCTTTCCCCTCCCTGTCTATACTGGTACCTGGGATTGTTCTTTCTGAGATGCAAGACTCTACACTTGCCCTTGTTATAATTAATTACATTTCTCCCCACTGAAATTTCCAGCCTGTGCAGGTCTCTCTGGATGGCAGCACAGCCTGCTGCTGTCAGCCACTCCTCCCAGTTTGGTGTCACCAGCAAACTTGCTGAGGATGCTCTCTACCCCCTCATCCAAGTTGTTGATGAATATACTGAATAGTACTGGTCCCAGTACTAACCCTTGAGGGATTCTACTAGATACAGACCTCCAACTAGACCCTGTCCCATGTCCATTTTCAATGTGTTTGAATGCATTCAAATGCATGTTGAAAACAAAGAAACAAGTGTCTAAATGACCCAGAAAGCAAGTGCTTCAGAAAAGGCCTGAGAATTATAAATAACATCAAAACTCAAAGGAAATGGTAACATCTGATTGCCAAAGTTATTCAGTAATAAAAAAGGAAGTGCACTTTATAGCAGATGAAGCCACAGCAGCTGCTAGGAAAGGAACAGACTGGACAAATAAACCCCTTAGTAGACACTATGTTGTGTCTTAATCCAAACAGCTAGCCTGAATTTCAGATTTTGTGGATTGCTCAAGGTAATGGGAGAACCTGATTTTTGAGTCGGGCATTTGCTTATTCTGTTTCTTCTGCAAGGGGGATTTACAAAAATCCTGGAACCTACATGACTTCATAAAGCTGTCCCTCAGGACCTGATTCAAAGCCACTGCAGTGGAGAAATTGCCACTGACCTCATTGGTATTCTGTTTAGATTATTGCTGCACAATCCTTTGCTGCCCTTTACTGTCTCTCTTCCCGTGACTTGAATTGTTCCCTCATGGCATTGCAAAGAAAGGATGGAAATGTTATCAGGAATGCATGAGAAATTGAATACAGGTCCTTTAGGTTTAGCAGAGTCTCTTCTGTACGAAAAGCAGATATTTTTAAACCTTTGTTCTGATCATATCTTTAAAAGATCACTGTGACTGCAAAAATTATCTAAACCAAAAGTGAAATACTCCAACTGGTTTGAAGAGGAATAAGTGTATGTGACACTTGCAAATATGATGAAAACTTGCTAATCTGATGACATGAAATTAATGTCAAAATCTCCTTCTGCAGCTGTCCTAGGCACCAAGCTAAATACACTGATGAAAACGTGACAGCCTAAAGCTACCTCTCTCTGAAGCCCAATTTTTGACAGGAAGAGCTTCTTAGTTCTGATATTAGTGATGGAGAAATCTCATTCAAGTTTAATTGTAAAATCTTTACTTGAGAAATGTTTTCATTAAATAGGAGCTTCTATTCAAAATATACTACCAAAAAACATTGCTTGTTATAGCTGAGGTCGAATACATCAAGGTTATATATAATTCTTTAAATGTAAAATAACTGGTGAAATCCATTTTGATAGATATGTAAATATTACAGATTAAATTAAAAGATTAAATCACTGTCATTGAAAGTCTCACCAAGGACATATGAAGACAAATTCAAACAGGCTGTACCCTTTAGATCATTACACTGATTTGCACAAATAAAAGTATTTTTGGGACCCAAATTCAAGACTTTCCCATATGATTTACAATGCTGATTTTCTGAACAGTACATTTGCTCTTTCTCACCAACAGAACATGTTAGTGATGCATATGATTTGGTTTTCTACTTCCAGCTGTGAGGTGATCTGTCAACTTACCCTTTTTCTCATATATTTCAGAAAAATACTGTTTGCTGACATTTAGGTGGTCTTTGGGTGTGCAGAATTTCCCTTGTCCTTCAGTGTCTGCCTTTGCTCATCCTTCTCAAACTTATGCTGTGAAATTCTCTGCTCACTTTCTCAAAATACATTATTAAATCACTCTTTATATATTAAATTAGTAATATAAGAAACTACTTGAGAACAATGCCAGACTCAGGCTGTTGGTAAATTCTTTTTTGTTGTTGTTGTTGTTCCTGTATATAAAATACTACTTTGAGAAAATATGTTTCATTTGTACTCTTATGTTCCTCTTTCTTTAAAGCTAGTTATATATTTAGCTTGGCTTAAAAGTTCTGTTTCCTGAGTTGGTTTGTTGGTTTTTTTTCTTTTCCTCCTTACAATACATAAACCACACTCATTCTGTGAGATTTGTTAACTGATTTTGGTATGCTGTTGACAAAAATAATTGAAAATCAGGTTGTTTGAAGAAACTGTGTTGTGGTCCAAGATGTTGAAAATTATTTCTTTTATTTCTTTTTTCTTCTTAAGCAGAACTATTTTTTATATATGTATATATATGTAGAAAATAAGCTTTTCTTATAGGCATTTTCTATGACTGATGCCACTTCACAGCAGGATTTAATTCACAGCCAGCCATGAGAAGCTGAAGAGTCTGGGAAGGAAGAGTACTAAGAGGGAATCTGTTCTCTTCGATTTATTTATCAAAATGCATGTGGCACCTATGACTGAGAAGTATCTTACAGGCATTGTTCCTTGTCCTTAACGAGTGTAGAGGAAGCATTGCCCATGGTTCTAACATTATTCCTGTTCTTGATTGGAAAAAGTGAGAAAACAGGATACGCCGGGTGGTGGGTAAGTATTACACAACTAAAGTCACGTCATAATTTACTCTTTATTCACATCACTTACACTGGGACACGTTTCACAAAGTTTACAAAACTTAGAGTGATCTTTAAAGTGCAGAGAGTCCCTACCCTCTGGAGACACTTAAGACCCACCTGGATCTGTTCCTGGGTGACTTGATCTAGGTGCCCCTGCTCTGGCAGGGGGGTTGCACTAGATGAGCTTCTAGCTCCCTTCCAACCCCTAATATCTGTGAATCTGTGATTCTCCCAGCCACTGCTGAGCTGAGCTGACATGCCCACTGGCAGCACCCTCAGCCTTCCCTCTCCCTTTCCAGACACAATTGAGGTGCACATCAAAACCACAACCCAAGATGGTCATCCACATGATGAGGGGCTTCATTTTTTTTTCTCATGCCAGATGCTAGAACAAGTCTCATGTAGAATTCCAGGAGATATCCAGGGTGAAGCAACAGAACAAGTGATTCCAGTGATATCACTAGTTTGGAAGCTAAAGCCACCAGCTGCTACTTCCTTTTTCACCACACTGGTGTTTATGTTTCCTG
This sequence comes from Ceyx melanurus, assembly GCA_024611195.1. Classification (NCBI taxonomy): domain Eukaryota; kingdom Metazoa; phylum Chordata; class Aves; order Coraciiformes; family Alcedinidae; genus Ceyx; species Ceyx melanurus. The sequence goes on from JANHGL010019681.1 coordinate 15,712, forward strand.
GAGTTAAGCAGAGGTTACACATCACTTCTCCTTCCTCTTCTTGCAACAGCCTAAATTTCTGATTGGCTTTCAAACATGAATAGTCCAGCTCTGGGTTTTTGATGAGCCGATGCCACTGCTGCATGAGGTTTGAGGACAAAATAGCTTCTGTCATGGTGATGCTGTGAAATATCTGAGAGGAACATAGGAGGTGAGAAAACTCATGGCATTATGGAAGGGCTTTAAGGTCTGATTTTCAAAAGGAGCAAGTGTACAATTATTTTTTTGGAAGTTCTTGCTTTTGCATTAAAGACTGGAAGTTCAGGATTAATAAACAAGAGCTCAGTTTAGTGATTGAATTTCTCCTAGGTTAATACTAGAACTAAAAATAATGTAAGCCATAGTCCAAGGCAGTTAGGTAATTGGGTTAATGTGCTATGAACAGAATGCAGAATTCAGCTGCAATGTTCAAGAGCATAATCTTGTATTGTATGAATAGAATTCTTCCATATAAACTTGTGGATCTTAAATTTTCTGGGTAAATAATGGAGAAGAATCATAAAAAAAAAAAGTTAAAAACTCCTTTTATATTCCAGGAATTTTTTCTTATACATTGTAATTCGCCACAGAGGGATGTCAGCTAAAAACCAGTTCTGTGCTCAGGAACATTCTTTATCTTGTAACTCCTGACCCACAACCTGCATGTCCTTATGAATTTGTTTCTTGCCTATATTCCCATTTTAGCCCATACACCTTTTTCAAAATCTTTTCATATTTATGAGCTTTTTGACTATGCAAAATCAGCAGAGCTCCCTTACTACACCCAAGCCTCTGACAGAAGTTCCACCAGAAATTCCTTTCCTCAGCAATTAGGGCAGTTGCCCACTCAGAAGAGGAAGGCTCAGCAGCTGTAAGCCTGAGAAGAAAAAATAACCATTCTTGTATTTCCCCAACTCCTAGTTTTGAAAAATGAGCTTTGCTTAGAGTATTTTCTGAGACAAATGTGTAAGCAAATGCTTTACTTGTTTTTCGTAAATACACAAGCTATAATTTTCTGTGAAAATCACATTTACTCCAAGAGTCATCCGAACAGCAGCAACTTTAATTCCTCCTGAAAGTCTGTGTACTAGAATAGCTGAGAAAGTGTCTCACCCACACTTGACACAACCACAGGAGATGTTGGAGGCCTCCAGTGACCTGAAAGCTGGAAGTGGTGATTTTGTTCTAAACCAGGGACTTCCAGTGGGTAGTGCATCTTCTCTTGCCGTGCAGCAACTGATGCCAAGCAAGGTGGATGTCAGCTAAACATCTCTGCTGGCAAGTTTCTGTTCAATCTTGTCCTAGCAAAACAAGTGAACCATCAACTTTGGGACTAGTTGTGCATCTCATTTTGGAGTACAATATCACAATTACACTTAACTTCCACACTTTGACAGTTTCTCCAGATGAAGTTTAGGATCTTTTGCTCACCGTGCATCATTACAATATTTACAGGAAAGGGTAGGGCTACACAGTTTCTTGGAGAAGCTTGTTGTAAGCCAGGGTATTGCTCGTAGCTATTGCATTTTTCAGGCACTGCCAGAAGAAGGGTTGAGATTGAGGGTTAGTTGGCCATTCCAGGACAGAACTTCTGCACAGCCTCTTCCTCAGACGGACATACCGGGACTTCTGCAAAACTTTCTCAAGAAATATCAAGATAATGACATCTATTTTCTCATCTAAAAGTCTCTGGTGGGCCATGTAAAATGTTGTCTTGAAGCTGCCACTTTGAATATACCTGTTGGTCAACACAAATATGGTCTTTTTGCTCAGCTGAATGCTCTGGGAAAGGTTGTCAAAGACTGGCTGTCCTGGGAGCCAGTCCCTTTCTTCCAGGCATAAATTGAACTGTCTAGTTTTATTATCTTCCAGCCTTTCAACCAGTTCTTTCATCACCCAGTCATTCACAGCTGGGTCTTCATTGTCATAGGCAATAAAAGCATCATAGCAAGCATCTGGTAAAGATAAACGTTGGTAGCCCTTCAACTTGGCAGTGCAATAATGGTAACTATACCACACATCCCAGAAATAGAGATGGCTCATCACTGTGAACACCATGAAGCCCAGGACAGTTGAAGCTGACAGAGCATACAGGATCAAATACGAGGTGTTCAGCTCACAGGTATATAGATTCAAAAAAACCACACTCTTTCCTTTATGTGCCCCTGGGCCAGCACAGGTGACATCTGTGGCCAGAAGAGGAATGGTCACTTGAGTCTGATTGATCCACCAAACAAACCACACAGCATCACAATTGCACTTGAAAGGATTGTCATGCAAAAGCAGCATCTTCAAGTTGTTGATGACCTTTTCAGGGAAACTAGATTTCTTAATTATTTGGATCTTGTTTGAGCTGAGGTCCAAGTACTCCAATTTAAAAGCATCTCTGAGAAAATGCTTGGTTAGATGTTGAATGTGATTGTTTCGGAGCATCAGGTTTCGGAGGGTCGAAGAGCAATTGGACAGTACTCGGGGAACAGTAGTCAGAAGGTTATTGCTGAGGTCCAAAGTTTCTAGTTTCTTCAGATGGTGGAGTTGTCCCCAGTTGAAGCTTTTCATCTGGTTATTGGTTAAGTTAAGGATCTTTAGTTCTGGAGGCATCGATTGAAAAACATCATGAGGAAAAAAATTGAGTGAGTTGAAGGAAATATCCAGTTGTTCCAGGCTGGTCAGATTCTTGAAGAATGACACGTACCTAGAATTCCCATCCCTCCATAACACATCTAAACGATTTCCTCTGAATTCTAAAATTTGAAGAGATTGACTTTCCATTCCTGTGTTAATAGAGGTAGAAATCTCATTCTCATTCATCATCAACTTCTTCAGATGGGCCAAGTTTTTTGTAAAATTAAGCACATGAGTGACACCTTCTGCCAAAAAATAATGTTTGTTATTGCTCAGGTCTAGAATTTCTAAAAGTTTTAGCTCTTCAAATGCAGTTGAGTGTAGCAAGTCAATCCTGTTGTTAGAAAAATCCAGGTACTTCAAGCCAGACAAGTAGAAGAACTCACTTCCATTTAAAGTTTGACTTATTGCATTGTCTGACAAGTTGAGGCATCTGAGGGAACTAAGGTTACGAAAGTCTGAGGGGTTAATGAAAAATATGTTATTTCTGCTTAAATCCAGAGTTTCTCCATAATTCTGGCACTCTTTCTTAACTGGAGTTAGGTACGAAGTAGCCTCTTTGTCTTTGGACCTGCAGCTTCGCCCGTACACATCATACTTGAAATAATGCATCTCTTGTAACAGTTGCCTGTTGTATTGCTCTACTGAAATCCTGGCATCAGAGCAAAACCCATAAAAGTTGCTTTCACCTGAAGAAGGAGAAATTTTATTCACTGAGAGGTCTATGATTTTAAGAGCTGGGAATTTATTGAACATGCTCAGGTCAGCAACTTTAATAAAATTAGTCCCAAGATCCAGCACTGTTAGATTTTTAAGTCTGAACAATGGATCTAGATTTTCTTCTCTCAGTTCTTTAAAAACATAACCCTTGAGCCTCAGGGTTTCCAGGTTAGAGAGGGAAGAAAATGTCTTAGAAAGTTTCAAGTATGGCGAATACATCTTTACTTCAAAATTAAAGGACAGATCAAGCTCTACAAGGCTGGGGATAAACTTCAAAAACTGAGCATCTCCAATCTCCTTCATGAGAAAATTTTGGGAGAGGTCAAGCTCTTTGAGATTTCTGATGTTTTTAAACCAGCTGCTGGGTATGGTCTGAAGAGAATTACTGTGAAGTCGCAAAATTCTTAATTTTTCCAAGGAATAAAAAGCAAGTGAGTGTATCTCAATCGTGTTCTTCGGGCAGGGAACACAAGGATATGGGGCATTATAACAACGTGGGCAATTACCACTTAGATCAAGAATTTCTAGGTTACGAAGGGCACTTAAGTCATGTTCTTGAACCACTTGAATCATATTATTGTAAATATACAATTCCTTTAAAGTAGATGGCAAATTGGGTGGAATGTGAGATAAGTTGTTAGACTTCAGGGATAGAACTGTTAATTTTTTCAGCTCCAGAAAGGCCGTTCTTTCAATATGAAATGAAACATTGCATGGATTACGGTAGTAACAGTTCTGTCCCAAATACAAGGCTTCTATGTTTCCTAGCTCTGAAAAATTTGCTTCCTGGATCGAAGAGATACTGTTTGCTTCCAGGCTCAGCAGACTTAAGGTAGTAGGCAGACCCCGAGGTATTTCCAACAACTGATTCGCATCCAAATACAATGACTTCAATCTTGTCAGGGCAGCAAAACTGCCATCCTCAATCTGTAGCTTATTGTTGCACACATTATCTTTGGGCCCCATTTTGACAGGCACACAGTTGCATCTGAAGTCAATTTCCATGAGGTTTTTAAGATCTGCAAAAGATGTTGGATAAATATGGGGGATATGGTTGATACTCAGGGTAATGTTGGTGGTGTTTTTAGGGATCCCTCTGGGGACTTCCAAGAGACGTCGATCAGTGCAGTCCACTGTCACAGTATCTTCAGCAGTTTTCACATCACAGGGTAAACTTTTTGGAAACCAAGCTCCTGACAGCATCATCGGAAACAGGAAGAGAAAGACAAATGGCAATGCCTTTGACATCTTTGCATAAGGTACCTAAAAGTAAGGAAATAGGGAGGTATTAATTTAATGTAATGAGAACATCTCATAGGCCGTCACGTCAACCTTCTATTGAGTCAGACCAAATATACAGCTAACCTGAAATCCTGTCTCTCACACTGGCTAGAAGTGGATGTGCAGGTAAGATTAAAAGTTTGGAGACAGTGTGTGTTGACATTTCCTCAAATGCTTTATTTTTTATCACTAAGTATTGTAGTGTTAAAAGAAATATCACTATAAGAAATAATAAGAAAAACCCAACAAACTATTGGAAAAAATGACAATGCAAATCCTTAAAGGCTGTGTCTTTGAATTTTATTTTTTGAAGGGGAAACAAGTGGTGTTAAACATCCAGCAGATGGTTGTTTTATAATAGTGTGAGCAAAGTTGTTTTTTTGAAGCATATTAAAGAGAATATCTATAGTCACTTAAAAGCTAGTGTACATTTTCAAAACCACACTAATAATTGAATGCATAATTTGAATATCATATTATCATCAGGATTTTACCTCTAGTGTTAGAAAAGTATGGTTGTCACAAGCCAGTCAATGGCTATACTTCCATATGTTTTAATACCACCTTACATTTTCACTGTCCAGTAAGGACAGAGGGCCAAGAGGGCACTGTACCAGTGTGAAGTATAAAAATAAAAGACATTTACAAGTGTAAAATCAAAGACATTTAAGATCAAGGCATGCTGCCAGCCTTGGCTTGTGTAGCATAATCAGAGGGGCCACAACTATTTTGCTGCCTTGAACAGCTTCTTAAATGTATGGGATATGTGAGGGAAAAAGAAGGGGTCTACCCTTTGTATTATGTAATGGAAAATTGAAGGTGTTTCTTTGAATGAAAAGGGACATTGCTGAAGAAAAATCTGGATATGTTCTTGTAAATATTTTGCCTTCTTTTCCAAGGGACAAGCTGTTAGGCCTGTGAAAGACTTTATTGGACTAACAAAAAAACCAAAGTGTGCCTATCCTGACTGAATGGCCCGTGGTGGCCCAGCTCCTGCCCAGCTCCATCTCTTTTACCAGGGAGAGGGTCATTAGCCAGGGCAGGTGCCCATGGTACCAGCAGAGAGGTGGCAGGGAAGCTAGAGACACTGTGCACTGCAAGACATGGTACCTGCAGCCATGGAAATACTGACTGCTGCCACAAATCAGCCTCCAGCAACACGCCTGCCTTTACAAGAAGGAAGGAAGACCTCTTCTGCTAACTGGGGGTCAAATCACAATTCTTCTCTTCAGAAAAACTTAATTAGAATCAACCTTTCGATCTGCCGAATCAAATTAAACCCCCCTGTCCAAGCACTAGAGCAGGACTTGAGCAAGGTGAGATAGCAGTCTAATTGCCACAAACTTTCTAACACGAAGTCTTAATCAGCCTTAATCACATGCCCAAATTCCTGAATTAATTACTATCAATATGGGCTTCACTGACATGCAAGAGAAAGCAGGAGAGAGAAGAAAGAGGCCACTTAGCTCTGAAGCCCTGCTCAGCTCTGAATATGGACAGAGCTCTCTCTGCCTGGCTACACACCAGAGACTAACACTGCAGCTTTATGCACCTAAATTAGGTGCAGTGAGTCTGGCCTTGAAAGTCTTCACACATATTTTTGTAGCTTTATTTTTAAGAAAAAAGCCCCCAAAATCCCCCCCTCCCTTTTTTTTTTTTTTTGAGAAGTTTGCAATTGTTAGCTTTTGAACTTTCATGTATTATGATATTTTTAGGAACCTGCAGAGCCAGCTCAGCTCCTGCCATCTCTGTGCTTTATTTCTTTATAATCTTCTGTTTTCTGATAGCTTTTTAATGCACTAGCTATTTTAACAGCAAACTGTTACATTCTGGTGCTGCATCTAATTTTTTGCATGTGTAACACCTTGCCTCTGCTATAGTACCAGATCAAATTAAAAGGATATTTTTTTTAAGTTAGAAGAAATAAGCAATGCTGGCTTGTGCAATGTCTATGCAATGAGAAGCTAGTTTAAAACTACAGCTAGTAGTTAGTTACAGCTAGCACTTAAACTGTCCTTTTCTCTCTGATCTATGCTTGGCTTTCTAGTAAGTTCAAATATCTGATGATATTGACTAGCACGTGCACAAACCCATAATGATTGAGTGTATTCTTCAAATATTCAGCAAGTATAGAGCTAGGTGTTTCTGAAAGAAGTTTTTCAGTAGGGGTTCCATATGTATTTTAAAAGGTGAAAGACTAGAGAAAGCAAAAAAAACCCACCTTAGAGCAATTAGAAAAGACATAATTATACTCATTCTGTAGCACAATTAAATGCTAGACAGATAGTATTAGCACCAATAAATTATTTCCTTTCCTGTCAACCACGATACTAAATACATTTAGAAAAGAGAAAAAAAAAAAATATTCTTGAAAGCCTTCCACAAGAGTTCCTGTTAAAGAGGTCTAAGAACAAATTTAAAATGACAGTTCAACTTACCATTTTCTGTGTGCTTCCAGGTCTGGAAGATTTGTCATTGGAGGAAATGGTAAATTGGAGCAGAAGAAAACAGCATAAAAGACATCTCCACTGCTTCAGCTCAGGGATGGAGGAGAGTAAAGTGTGACATAATTTACTCAAGACAACAGCACTAATCACTACTCTGCCACTACTCTTCAGCTGGACTGCTGCTTGAGAAATAATTAAATGTGAAACAACTGTTGCAACCAACTTCCTCAAACATTTGTACTTCAAACAACAGTACCTCATTTACTTCCCCAGTCCCCATAAAAAATAAAAGACTACTCATTTTTTTCCCTTTTGAACAAATTCAAAGTAACTATAAGACCTACTCTGATAAGATGATCATACAAATTCATTACATGAGAGTAACATTAACTTCAAACAACTAAGATTTGCAGAATCTCAGGTTCCTTCTTCCCCTCCCACTTTTTTAGTGTAAGCCACAGGGAGACAAAATGTACGTTGACATTATTTTCTATTTCAAAGTTTGGTTGTGATAATTAATAGGGGGCCATTTCTGCTCTAAATACCTCCAAGAAGTGGGATAAATTTCTTAGGATGAACACTTTATGGAACAAATGGCTATTCAGTGTTTTTAATAAAACAGGAAAAAAAAGGGATAGCAGTAAGGGCATAGGAATGGATTCAAGCTGCAAGAGGGTAGGTTTAGACTGGGCATTAGGGAAAAAAATTTCACTAAGAGTGGTCAGAGCCTGGAACAGGCTGCCCAGGGAGGTGATTGAGTCACCATCCCTGGATGTGCTTAAGGGTCATTTGGATGTGGTTTTGAGGGACACAGTTTAGGGGTGAACCTTGTAGAGTAGGGCTAATGATTGGACTTGATGATGCCCAGGGTCTTTTCCAACCTGAATGATTCAATGACTCTATGAGACAAAGTTAGTTGCCTCTCATTTATAATTATTCACCTTATTGTGAAGAAAATGTGCTTACTTTTGAAACAGTACCTAACAGAGTGACTTGGCAAAGCTGGAGATTGAAAACTGAGTTCTTCAAGCACCCCTCCATGGTATTAACACTGGAACATCATTAAACATCAGCTGCTTAATGCACATTTACTTTGGTTGTAAGGAGGTTTTCTAAATCACAGTCTCCAGTCATCCAACTGTGTAACTTCTGACAGGTGCCCAGTGTCTTTGGAGAACATTCTTAGAGTCCATATCTACAAACTTTAGAAATTTTAATAGCTGTGCCAACATTTAGCCTTTTATTTTGGACTAATCTGATTTTAGATTTTCGTATTAGGAACTCACTGTAACTCAGCAAAGAGAGTTTCAATTCCACATGGAGTGAAACTGCAACTTTATCTTAACCCTAATAGAAACTTTTCTGCCCACACCCCCTCGCCTCCATTTTTATTTTATTTATTTATTTTTTTAGCCTAAGAAATGTAGGAAGCAAAATACAGATGTATTTTTCTGCAAAAGGTGGGGGTAAATGCAGGTGATCTCAGTGGCCCAGAAGTATAATTTGAATTTTACAGGCACAGGGAGTCACTGATTTGAAAAGTTCAAGTTTCCCTCGGATGTCGTGCAAAATCTCTTTTGCCTCCTGTGAAACACAAAGTAAGTAAAAGTACTTCCTACTGTGACTAATGCTAGAGGGGAGGACCCTTGGGTAAAAGATCTATTTTGCCACCTCTGAGAGTTGAGAATATAATTTTAAATAGAGCAAGAGTCTTTAGTCTCATTAATCCATCATCTGCAGGTTTGGTTTTGAGTTAGATTGAAATTTTGAGTTGTGAGCATTACATTTTTGTTGTTTTATTTTCTCCTTCTGTTTTCCAAGTGAAAAATTACAGGAAGTTGCTCGTATTTTCTAATACAACATTGTACCATTATAAATATACTCCAGAATAAGCACAGTAGGATGAAATAAGTCTCTTTTTTAATGTAGCTACATAGCAAAGAAGCAGTAGCCACAGCAGCCATATCTCTTGTGGAAAAAAAAACAATTGTATGAACCACAGTTGATACATGTGGCAACAGTTCCTCCAAATTAACAGGAAATTTCCATTCTGTTATGGCTTAGAAAATGCTCCTCATAGCCTTTAATCATAACAAAACCCAACAGCTGCTTGCTGGACAGATGAATAGATAAAAGATAACCAAGCCTGCAGCATTTAGCTAACATAGGAAATGATCTGACATGCATACACCCCATTAACTTCTATGATCTGTTTCTAAATCTATATAGAAATATACATCTGAAGCATCACCTTAACAGAAAGAGGACTGGCACATGAAAGGACTTCTGCAACACACAAGACTCTCAAGGGAATTAATAAAGTTTGCAAGATGGAGATTTATTGCCCATTTACAAAGAACAAATGATAATTACAAGACAAATACAATAATTAAACATACAAGCTCTGGAATTGTACAAAGTTACTAATTTTTTATTTTTTTTTTTTGGTGGTTGAGATGCATTGTTAAAAACAAGAGTGGGAGCTGAAGGGACCTTTGCAAAGATGCAATCTTCTGCAGTTACAAGGGGACGTGACTGAACAGGTAAGACACAGATTCACCATTGTGTGTTCTTCGAATTGCCTCAGCCAGGATCATGGAAATGTCAATAAACTGAAAGAAAAAAAACAAAAAAGTTAAATTTAGGAGATGCCACGAACACTAAACTTCACATTTTATATACATATGAACAAATATTCAAGTTACTACAGTGCCCTCTTACCTCTTCTAGGAAGTAAAAGGACATTAAAATATTAGGTACTTTGTATATACATAGGAATTGCATTAACAGAAAATACAGAGTCAAAAATGGAGTAAAAAAGCTTTGAATAAGATTGCTGCACAGATATACTGCTGAAGAATTCTGGCATGGGGAATGTTGTCAAACTATTCTAGCCATCAGATGGCAGCATCCACTTGACACAAATACAGTTTAAGGAAGTTCACCTTTTAAGTGCTTGCCTTGTTTCAATAAATAAAGACATTTTTAATCTTTTAAAAAATTCTGTTCTATTAAAGCAGCCAATCTTTTATGCTTTTCTTCACTGTATTAAGAGCTCCTAAAGGAACACGACTTCCCAGAACAATCTCATGTAAAAGCTACTAAGTCAACTTGGTATTTTCAATCTGTTTTTAGATTTTCATTAGTGTATTTTTTTTTTTAAAGTCATAGCCTAAGGTTTCTGTTACATCCAGAATAACATATGTAAATTCCTATATTTTCAATTAAATAAATTCAATTAAATAAATTCAAATACTGTACGATTAATATTGTTAAAAATCCCAAGCAAACTCAAAGTCCAGCCAATTTTACATTTAGCACTCTTTCACAGTCAGGCAAATCCACTCTTTTGCAAATACTCTATTGTACTACACGAAACCCCTTGAAACACTTTGGCATGTTTCAGCAAGATGTTCTGCAAACAATGCATTCTAATATATTATTTTCCCCTCAAGGCACAAATCATAGCAGCAGTGAACATTAAAATATGACCCCAGAGCTTAAACAGATGACAAAAACACCACTGTACCTGAATTTTTGGGCAGTGTTTCATTTTCTCCTCCTGGGGGATTGTGTTAGTTACCACAACAGCCTCAAATGATGCATTATTAATCCGAGAAATAGCAGGACCAGAAAAGATGCCATGAGTAAGAATGGCATAAACTTTAGTAGCTCCAGCAGATATTAACCTGGAGAAAATGAAGGAAAAATATACTGTGATGCATTGACATGGCTACATATAAAGCCAGAAGTACACTTTACACACAAATTCCCCCTGGAAGCTACAGCAAGATGCAAATATCTACAAAGTAATTGAAATTTTTTTTAAACTTTTTCAGGTTATACAAATAAATTTCACAAAAAAACCCCAAACTAACAATTAATTGCTAAGTAAATAAAGAGTAATTCTTAGTAGCACTGATTCTAATCTAAAATGCTGTGCTTTTGACCATATCACCACAACAGAAGACATACTGGAATTCAATTTTAGTAGGCAAAAATGAAGTAGGCAGTTATATTTTATATATATATAATATATATAGTAGGTAGTTATATTAGTAGGTAGTTCTATTA
>JANHGL010019682.1:493-108936 GCA_024611195.1 Ceyx melanurus
ACCCTTAACATATTTATAGACATTAATGAGGTCCCCCCTCAGTCTCCTCTTCTCCAGGCTAAAGAATCCCAGCTCTCTCAACCTCTCCTCATAAGGGAGATGCTCCCTCCCTTCAGCACCTTGGTGCCCTGTGCTGGACTCTCTCCAGTAGTTCTCTGTCTTTCCTGAAGTGGGGTGCCCAAAACTGGACACAGTATTCCAGGTGGGGCCTCATCAAGGCAGAGTAGAGGGGGGAGAACCTCCCTTGACCTGTTGGCCCCACACTTCCTATGCATCCCAGGATGCCATTGGCCTTTTTTGGCTGCAAGGACACATTGTTGGCTCATGGTCATCCTCTTTTCCACCAGGACCCCCAGGTCCCTTTCCCCAGAGCTGCTCTCCAACATCAGCCCCCAGCCTGTACTGATCCATGGAGTTGTTGTGCCCCAGATTAAGGACTCTACACTTGGCTCTTGTTAAATTGCATTACATTTCTCCCTGCCCATCTCTCCAGCCTGTCCAGGTCACACTGGATGGCAGCACAGTCTGCTGCTGTGTCATCCAGTCCTCCCAGTTTGGTGTCATCAGCAAACTTGCTGAGGGTCACTCTATCCCTTTGTCCAGGTTATCGATGAATATATTGAATAATACTGGACTCCGTATGTATCTGTTGATTTCATAGAGTGTACTTTGTTGGTGTTTAATTAGAAAAGCAGGCTGGTTGTTTTCATGTTGTTCTGCTTAATATGGCTTGGTTCATAATGTTTCTGTGTCACCTTCTTTTTGACCATTCATAAAGAACAGCCAAATACTGTTGGCCACTGTATTGTGCAGATGTGCCTGTGCATACTGGACTCTACAGGAAATGATGCAGATGTTCAACAAAGATTTAGTCCAAACTGAAATATTCATCTGACTTCACCATCTGTCTTGTGACCTCTCCTGTCCGTGCATTCTTTAGGTTCCAGAATTACTCTCAGACACAGAGCCACATTCTGATTGTTGTCTTTCTAGGTTTGTAGTGAGGATGTTCTAAATATTCATAATGTTATGTATATATCATGCTCAGTGGCTGTGTATTATTAGAAATCCTGAGCTTTAAGCACACTGTCATCCATTGTTCAGTAAACACAATTACATTGCCCTATATTTCATCTCTTCTCTAATGAATCCATACTAATTGATTAATCAGTGCTGTTGCTTCACTATGATAATCCCATATGAGGAATAGTAGTAACATAACTAGAAATTACTAACATATGTTCTAAACTGAGGAAAACAAAACATACTACACTGTCAGTGCAGAGCCCAGGTGAGGAGGAATGGAGCAGGGCCTCAGCACTGCCTTGTGTTCCCCAGCACAACTGCCTGCCTGCTGGGAGGGGAGCTGGGCCAGCTGGTGCCTGATTCTAGGTTGTCTTTGGATGCAGGTGTGATCCACTGGTTACTGGCACAGAGAGTATCTTGGGCTATCACTGATGAGTGATGTCTTACAAGCAGGCATGTCGGAGAAGTTGGGGGCAATGTGAACAGCTACAGCTTTTCAAAGTTTAATCTGGCGCTGGTTACTGAGGTGACTGTTTTCCTGACTTAAATATGACTGTGATAATGACTTCTAAAGAGAGATAAAAAGCATTGTCATCCCATTTTAGCATTTTAACTGATGTTACTGTTTAATTTCCAAAGCAATAAGCAGAGATTTCTTATCTAAGACAGAGCTTAATGGTGGCTTTCACAGGCTGCCAGCAATGCTTAGAATTGTGATGGATGGTAATGTTTTCTTGCTGTTACAGAATCAAAAGAACTATGGCTTCCTGTTGACCAGTGTAGCTTAAGGCATCACATTACATGCTCCATTCATAGAATTAGCAGTAAAATATCATATACTATCTTTAGTGAAGTCCCTTTTTTTAACCATGAAAATAGGTGTGGTTTTAAAATTTTGCAAAGCATTGTTCACTCCCACTGCCCTTGGTGATGGTGGTGGAGGTAAACTTGATTTTTATTTGGATGAAAAAGACAGCTATATTCAATAAAGGATTTATTGCAAGAAATAAAGATGTGAGGCTGAGGTGTCTAATCCTGTCAGCTTTTAGATTATACACATGCTTTAGAAGTTTTTCAGATAATATTGAGAGCATATTGGTGTAGCAAAACCAGGAAGTTTTAATTAGGTGGTACAGATGCATTTTTAAAGTTATTTTTGTTTTTAACTCCTTTTCAGTGTTTTGTGGCAGTGGTTTGTTATGTTAACTCTTCAGAATTCGTAGTTTTATGTGGTGTGAATAAAATCAGAATTGTATTTTTGGGGGACATGATGACATGGCATCATACATAAGACTATCTAGAGAAGACTTAGATGTTCTCTCAGAAATATTTTCTTGAAATTATCCTAATGTAATATATTGTGCTTTCAGAGGATTTTAGTTTGTTTAAAAGGGAATACAACCAGGTCCTCTGCATAAGTAAGAAAGCAGTCAAAATACAGATTTGTAGTCTTCAAATCTCTTGTTAAAGGTTCTGTAAATATCTAGGGAGGCTTAAAAAAGTGAGTCAGGCTAGAGAAGATGAAGTTGATACTCTCTTGGTCTGAGAAAAATTGGTGGATTTTCTTGTAAACAGGAATTTCTTTCCTATTTTTTCAATATTAATTGCTCAATAGAAGTTTTTTGCCAAGAGAAGGAACTAGTATGCATTTGTAGAGCTGATGATAGCATGCTTTTTCATTTAAGCCTGTTGCCATGGAAATGCTTACAAATAATTTATATAGTAACTCAAATGTCCAAAGGTTGTGCACTTTCTTTGAACACAGATTTTAGTCTCCAAATGGATGATACAGAAGAAATCACAAATTTTAGCTTGGAAACACCTGATTTTGCACTGTCTTGCACTTTCTGACAGCACTGATACATCTTTTCTGTAAATGAAAGACCACCCATAGACTTAACAATAGTCCTTAAAATATAATTAGAATACTGAATGGTAAATAAAGTAAGAATATTAATATTCTGTCAGAATCTCAGGTTCTATCTATGTGACTTCTAACACCTAGGCAGAAGACAAGCCATGCTTCGGGTCCGCCAGAATCTTTTTTAATGCTTTTAACATGGATGAGTTCAAATTAATAATCTTGGGGAGATGCAGATAATACTGGCTCAGACACAATGACCTCCTAATACTGCTTTGTATATATATGATATGTATATATACTACTGACTAATAATGTGGGCAGAGAGTTTGTGTCTTCAATAGACCATGTAGACATACTCAGAAACACTAGAAGGTATTTAAGTCACTAATGCTGTCTCCCTAATTTTTCTGCTACTTTCTCCTAATAATATAGCTTTATTCAGGAAAAAAGTTATGCATTGTCTTTAACTCTTACTGCAGGTAACAAATTAGGAGTAAGATGGAGCAGGAAGAGTTAAGGAGAACATTTTGAAGATTAGTATTGGCAAGGTTTGTTTTACATGTAGTGGTTGAGTATTTCCAGAAGAGCTCAATGGGAGTTCAGAGGTGAGAAACTGGCTGGTGTAGCTTGTGTCCCAGAAGAATCAAAACTCCTCTGGTTTTGGCTTCTGCTGACTTCTGTGCTTCCTTGGGAGTTTTTGATTATAATATCATCTTGCCCATTAAGAAGGCAGGGGTTTTGAGGTACCTGCTGACTTTGGAGCATTGGTAATTGGGAGGGTAGAATACATTGCCTCCCATGCTTAACCCCATGATGTATTTGCCCGTGGATTCTTGGTGCGAGAGCACCCTGTTTATTACTGACAGTTCTCCCTCATAAACAGTTGTTGACCACTGAGCTAAGGCATAAGCATTAATTTTGAAAATACATATGTGGGCATAAAGACATTCCTGTCCCACTTTTCACAGTGACACTTTGTACTTTGGTAGAAACATGCTTGTGATAGTTGCTTGTAATCTGCTTCAGTAGTAGTAGACTATCCCCAGAGTAGTTGGTCCTGTTGGGGAAGGGGGTTTCTGCCATCTTGACTTTTGCATTGAACACCCCAGCGTGTATGATCCAGCAGTGCAGTTCAGCTGTAATGACAACCCTCAGCAGATATTTGTTAGCATACAATTTGGGGTAATAGTTTCTTACTCCAGACTGATCCCCAGGAGAGTATATACTTACGCCCTTGGTTTAAAATATCTTTTTAAGTTCCAAGATCACAGCTCACTACAATATTCAAGAAATCCATTGGTAGTGGAGTTGGGGAAAATGCCACTGTTGTGGCTCCTGAACCTGTTATGTAATTGCTGAAAGCCATACTATTATGGCTTTTCTTTTTTGCTGTACTAATTAAACATGAATCCACTTTCATATCATTCAAAATATCTGAAGATATAAATTTATTCTTATGTTGAAAATACCTTTTACCAGTCTAGTGGAATACATTTCAATTGAGAGCATTGAAAGAAGCTGGTAGATTCTTATTTCCATATTTGTGTCCTGCCTAAAAATTATCTTTAGCAAGTGAATAATTACATTCGTAGGTACAGCACAATTGCATCAATTAACCATTTCAAATCAATTCAATTTCTGAATAGCTGAGAGGATGATGTAGTTTAATCAGCAAGTGAAATGTGAGTATCATAAGCTCTTTTATGGAGGCAAAGTGGTATAAGAAATACACAGTAATAAACACTATTGTTTTGGGTTTTTTTCCCTTCAGTTTAGCAGCATTTTATTAGTTTGCTTTGCATTGGTTTCCATCCTTGATATAATCATGGTAGTTTTACCATGGGAATGTTAGATGGTTAATAATTTTCAAACAGAGATAAATTAGTTTTCCTTATAAATATACTTGTTTAAATATGACAGCTTGCACGTCTGTTGATCAACATCTTCCCTTTTGGATGCGCTCTGTAATGTTTAAGAATGTTAAAAGTTACTGAGTAACTTACTCAATTGCCTATTGTTGGTTAGTTTTAAAAGGGTGTTTGATATTTCATTTATTTAGAAAAACAAATTGAATGTTGTTAATTAAAATAAGGAAATGCAATCTGGAAAACTCTTAGAAGTGTAATGCATGCTTTTGCAATACTAAAACATTCTGGTAGTTCAGAAAATGGTTTTGGGTGTTATATAAAGCTGTGTGGACAGAAAGATAGTCTGGTATTAGCTTGGTAATGAAAAGTTATCTAAGCAGATGAAATTCAGATAGTGACACCAACTTTGTTATCATATTGAATATTTTAATGACTTTTGATTTTTATGTAACTCACTAAGAGCTGGTATTTCACAATGTGTAATGTTGAACCAATTCAGAGCTTCTGATTCTAATACTTTTCTATACATTTTTTTCTTTTGCAATGGTGTTCTAAGAACAAGTTTCTGCTGATAACTTGTTATGTATTTCACTTGTCAGAGTGTTGCCTGGCCTTGAGATAGCCTGATTCTGCATTTCTTAAGTAATAAAGACAAAATAGCTGTTTCTTAATGTAATGGTTTAGGGTCACGGTTTTGATTAGGTCCATGGGACATGTAAGGCCAAATAAGGAATCTATGTGCTCATTTTAAGTAAAACGTGTTTTGTTGGGTTTTTTTGTATTGTTTTGGTTTGGTTTTTTTGTGTTGTTTCTTTTTGTGGGTTTTTTGTTTGGTTCTTTTTTGGGGTTTTGGTGTTTTGTCGTATTCTCCTTTTTTATAGTCTTGAGTAATTCTGGCTGGAGTATTGAAGTGAAGGGCATTGGTTACTGTGGTTGATTGAAGTTTCATGGCCATGTCAGGAACACACACACATACACACCACCTGTGTTCTGTCCCAACAGACCAAAGTGAGTCAAGGAGAAGCCTTTCTGAGGCACAGTCATATACAATTGGCCAGAACTTGAAAACAACAGTTTCTAAGTGCAGGATGTTTCATCAGGGTAGGTGTAACCTTGTTTTGAATAGGGCTATCTTATTTTAAACCGTCCTTAGCTATATTATTACTGAATGAAGATGCGTGGTTTTGGGTATCAGATACACTGTCAGATGTTGCATCTGTTGCTGTAACTAAACACCTTTACTTTGTAAATTTGACTAATTGGTTTGGGAATATTTATGAAAGTGCTGATTTTTAAAGCTAAAGATAGTGATATGGCTTTTTAAAGTCATTCTGGCTGTCAGAAATGCTCACATGATCCTGAAAGTGTTGCTAAAAATGTTCAATTTATAAATATGGTAATTAAAATTTTCTGTTGTGAGAGCAGTAGGAGAGACATTTCCTGCATTTGTAAACTAAGCATCCCTTTCACTTCTGGGTTTCCTTGCATCTGACTGTTTGTGATGTTGGTAGGATATGAACTCCCACTAAACCTTCTTGAAAGTGGGTTTACTGTTGGCCAAGTAGGGAGGGGGAGCTCTTCAGTCTTCCACCCTGTTCTGTGACCTTCTGCTTTAGGGTTTGGATGCTTTTCCTTTGTTTTAAAAAGCTGATGCCCTCAGGGAATACAATACTGTAAACTGGAACTTAGGACATACATTTTCACTTTTAACTTGGTCATTAAAGTTTCAGATAAAGATACTTGCCCTTGGTTAAACTGGACTTCTTCAGCTCTAATTTCAGTAGATACCATGTGCATTTCTTCTATTAATAGATCTTACTTATTTCCTTTCAAATTCATTGTTAGTGGCTGATGACCATTTTATACTCTCAAGTGTAGTCTGCACTCAGGATTTTCTCCAGTTGTTTATGTAGACTTCCTGTACTCTTAATTTGTCTGCTTCTGAGGGTTGTCTTACGGGTTGGTTACTGTTTAAAAATATTTTTTTAATTTTTTTTAATTTTTTTTTTGCCAAGTAGAAGGATGGGTTTTGCTACATAGCTTTGCTGGAAGTGATATATTTGCAATTTTATACTACCTGCAATCTTACTTCTTGTCTTAAAAATAGTATTCTGAGCCTACCAGGGAGAACTGAGGTGATTTAGGGCCCCTTTATGGCCCCTGGTGGTACAGGAACTAAAGCTGTGTGATTGTGCTAGGTAGCGTAGTGAACGCTTGGCTGAATGTGCAAAATTTAGCTGCAGAAAGACATCAACAAAAGATTGATTTTTAGCTAAAATGTAATGCAAAACTACGCTATAGCCAGAGTTTAGGTAGAAAACAGTCCTGGTGCAGTTTTTGTAATGATACGAAAAATCTGGTTTTTCTGGGTTGTGGTAATTGTGAGTGAACAGAGCAGTGGGGCTGGTCTGTAGCCTGGCTGGGAGGGCAACTGTCTGCTGTGTTAGCTGCTCACGGCGGCACCCTTTGCTTGAAATAAAAACTGTTGTTTTGACCAGTTTCAGTCAATTCTGTCTCTCCCTCTCCTTCTTTCTAGTCAGAAAAACATACTTCTGTGCTGCTGTCCAAAAGTGCCACTATTGCTTTTTTTCCCAGATGCTTGGTGTTTTTTATGAAGTAAGCGTTTTCAAAAACTGAAGAAAAAATGGAGAATTTCTCATCCTCCCCAACCTCAATAAGACTCTTGACTGATTCCAGCATATTTGTTGTTGGGGTTAATAAATCCATTCTGAGTGTTGAGTTCAGAAGATTGTGCATGTTCACAGAGTAGAAAATGTTACTGATAAGTACTCTTGTCACTCTCCTGTTGCACATACATGTTTACCAAATTTGAGAGCTGTCTCATAATAAGGATGAGACTCTTTCGAGCATTTGGGTTACAGTTGGTTGCAGAGAACTATTATTTAATAGGCCCCTTCTGCTTTGGTCCTAGTTTGAAGTATATACTTTTTGCAGCATTAAGAATAATTGCCTCGTTCAGGTTATCCCTTTGTAAATGAATCTAAAAACTTCCAGTGTTCTTAGGTGCATATGCTTTCTTGGGTCTTTTTTGTTTACAACATCATTTTGCATTTTATTCCTAATTTCTAAGTGAAAACTGCAGTACTGTCACTGTTAATCTGTTCCACTGCCAGCTGAAATAGAGTCAGGTTTTGGGAGTCAGTGTCGTTAATTCTGCTACTTTTGAAAAACCGTCAATCAGTCTTTAAAATATGAAAATGAAATTGAGAAATTTTGTGTCTAGTGGATCATTGTCTTCTAATCATGTCTTGTGCATTGTTAGTTTGCTATCAATCTGCTGGCTGGGCAGATGATTGTTTAAATTTACTGTGCTTCTAATGAAATGCTGACGTTTGAAAGGAATTTCTAGGGGTTGTTACATGACTAGAGCTTTAATGTCATTCTCACAGAGCTCAATTATTATTTGTTTCCTTATTATTCATGTTTCCTTGATCATTTAAGCCTTTAAATATATTTAGCTTTGTGTTTACTGACTTAAGCATGTGTGAGCGCTGTATGCTTTCAAATCAAAACAGGTAGTGGTGTAGAGGTTGGAGGCTGTGACACTGAACTTCCCCCTGTGGCATTTTTGAAGTGTCCAGCTCAGGAGATTGTAACTTTAGGAAATTTTACCATAATGAAAAAATGAAAACCAAAACCAACCAACAAACAAAAAAATCCCAACAATAAATTCCTCACAAAAGTTTTATCTTGTATAATGATGAAATTGTGGTACTGTCAGGTACCTCACAAGGCTGGACCATTATTTTCTGTCATGGGAATGAACGTGCCTTGAAATATTTGTGATGTGTTTATAAATCTGTTCTTGGAGACCTCTACTGACAGTATGATACTCCTACTATCTATAACAACCCTCTTAGCAGCTTTAAGACACTTTTTGCTGATCTGATCCTTAGCAGAAAAGAAAGCTCGGTTGCCAACTTTTTGTAAAAAGCTTTTATTTCAGAGTATAACTGTGCCCTTAGAAATTGTGCTGTGTCACTAATTGCTACCAATATTTTAGGTTCAGAAGTGGTGTGTGAACCAAAAGGGGATATATCTTGATTTGTATTCCAAGGGTTTGTTTGCAAGGCTGGTCATGATTCATTTTCAAAACACAAAGCAACTGACTTTCACCCACAATTCTCTTGATACTTCTAAACTGAAAATGTTCAACAAATCTTTGAGGAACTGAAAACACCAAAAATTTACAGATATTTTTCTGAGTAGAGCCATATTTTGAGAGAAATTAGAGGTTTTAATATACAATGTAGAGATTTTATGGAAAATTAAATTACCTATCTAGTTGGCTGTTCTTTGGCCTTAATTTATAACATTGCTACCTTTTGCCTTGAGACAACTTGATATGGCAAGTATACACACTGGAAAACTACCATTGCAACAACAGAAAAATAATGATTAACTTTAGGCTTTATCTAGTTAAGATCAAGCTCTGAATTGAATTCTCTTAGTGTGTTGACAGCTGAAGATTTATGTCTTCCAGCTCTATTCCTGTTGCAGAGCTGGTAGAAACGACCTCTCCGAAGAAGGTCTTTGTTACAGATTTCACTCCGTTTACATTATTACCATAAGGGTCACGATGAAGTATACTACATTAAAGCTAATATATCACCTGCTGACAGTGGCCTTATCTCATTGGTACCTCTTTCCCTCTCCAGTATGAAAAAAAAATGCAAACATAAAGAGCCTAAGGATCACAAAAAGGTGGTTAAATAATAATTTTCAAGAGCTTTAGCATTAATGTCAGGTCCATGTCTACAGTATATTTTTGTGTCTGGCCAAATGGTTGCTACTTCTTCCCTCCTCCTCCCCCACCATGAAGTTACTATGAGAATATGTTTTTATCAGTTAAATCCTACTAAGGGATAGAAAGAGCAGAAAAAGAGCTGTTTAGTTTATCCAAGGCCTTTTGTGAGAAAGTAGCTGGCTCAGGACAGGAAAGAGTGACTTTCACATTAGATAGACAGACAAAAAAGCAAGGCCATGAACTTCTCCAGTGGAAGCACAGTGGGACTCTGGTGTGAGGACTTCAGATACCATCCTGTTTCTCAGAGTGATGTGTTCCATGTGCTGCATACAGAATAGGTCTTTGAGATTGTTACTTACAACTTCTTTTCACTTCCAGACACTGACTCAGAAATGGAGCCATTGTTCTATATGCATAAATACATACATAGTTTCAAAAAGTGCTTTGAAATCTCTCAACAGGGTGCTTCCCAGGTATCCTTTCAGGATGGGGAGATGAACCTTACTGGACCCACAGAACTGTTGTTGGCCCAGAGGGCCCAGCTCCCTGTCAGGTAGGAACATCTTTTATTTGGTTCTGACTCAAGTGTGGTTTACCAACATGCAAGGTAAGTCTGACTTTCATTCCAGCTCACCTGTGAGTCTCTCATCATCATGATCTCTTTCTCCTTGTCCATTTCTCATCCTAAAAATTGAATCAGCTCATACACTGAAGCACATGCTTGTGTATAACAGTCTTTTACCCTCTTTGAATCTGCATTATGTTATTGTTATTGTTATTGATGAAACTTTGCTAAATACATAATATGCATTGGAAGCCAATACAGTAAAATTTGAGAGCTGCATATCTGAAACAAGAGGAAACTAGTTGTTCTCAAGAGGTTTAATAATGAGTTTCAGGGTTTATTGTTCCTGAAATCACAGGGAAAATCTTTATTGCTGGGAAAAAAAAAATAAATCAGATTACAGTTGTTACACCAAAATTAACAAACCAGGCTGCAATAGGGTGTCACAAAGTAGGTCAGTCAGATCCTCTGTGGTGGTAATAGAGGATTTGCCCTGGCAAATTTAGAGCAGTATGCTTCCATGATGCTATTCTCCTCTCCCACCACAAGCTTAAATTTCAGTTTTTTACTTGTGATTCAGGTTGTGCTGAAGTCACCTTTTTGTGTAGGCAGAGGAATTAAATCCTTTGTCTTATATGTTGTGTTTGTTGTGGAACTGTAGTAGTACCATAGCACATTGTATAATGAAATTAAGAAGAGTTACATGGCAAACTTCTGTGTGACAGCTAAAATGTCAAAATTTAATTTGTTGCAGTTTTGATGATAGTGAATAATCATTTGCTATAATACTGTAGCTTATATCTGTTTGTCAAAACAGTATAAAATAAACCCCTTGAAATAAACAATATCTGCATGCCTTATTGTTAAAGAATTTATCCTCACTAACATCTGAGAAAAATAAGTGTTAATATTCCCATTTTGCCTACATAAGGTCTGGGAAAGGGGTGTGAATTTATGTACCCAAAGCATGGGGGGTATTTGGAAGAGCAGGGACTCTTGACTTTGGTCTTCTGAGCCATGCTGGGATTTTCACAGAAAGATTAACTTTCCTTTTAGGGCATTGTCAAAAATTTGTCTTTTCCATGCAAGAGAGTTAATATTTTCTGTTTCTTCGGAATTTTTTTGAATCTCGATTTCATATATTTTATGGATTATTTTTTCATCCTGGTAACATTGTGCTTTTTTTAATCTGATTTGTCTGTTTGCATTTTTCCTTCCTCTTGGAGGCCTCCTTGTCACCTGCTTTGTATGCTGTTTTGTAGCTTCTCTTGCCTGCTGGTACTGATAACATATTTTTAGAATGGTCTCATGAAAAGAACTGGAGTGCTTCTCCACCCTGGCTGCACCTGCCAGGCCTCTTCAGTTATACACTAGCTGATTAGTGTTCATCATGCGGGTATAGAACTGAGTCAGTTAGTTTAGTTGCTAATGCTTATTTTCTCTTTATGGAATGTTGCTAAAGACGTCCACAGCTTTTTCACCTGAGGTAATTATTATGCATCACCAAATATACACACTCATTTGTCTCTTGATCCGTTAATTTGTAATGGGGATTAATCGAGCTCTGTGCATGTTATGCTCAAATGTACTGTTGTCCTTAGGCTTTTGCTAGGGTATTTTAGATCGTCTAAATCCTCTTAGGAATTTTTCTGAGAGCATATTATAGTTTATTGAGTTAAGTCATTGCTTGCTTTTGGGATTCTTCAAAAGAAGGTTGTTCTACTCATTTGCTTTTAATCTTCATATCCTGATTTTGGCGGCCATTGGATGTATTGACCTCTGTGGAGGAAAGACCTCTGTGATACTTTTCAGAGGTATTCAGTTTTCTGAAATGGCTAGATCTTCTATGGCATATCACAAAAGAACCTAGATTTCTGTAGATTTCTGCTGAATTCTGCAAAATGTCTTAATGGAGGAGTATGGAAGGAAAAATGGTAAATAATATAAATGGAAGCCCACACAATTGATGCCTGAGCATCAAAGTGTTGAGCAGACATGAAGCAAAGGGAAAGCTGGTCAGAACAAGGTTGTGAAACAACCATCCCAGGGATGTTTCTTCACTGGTTGTTGGTTTAGGTTGGTGGTGGTGTGGGGTTTTTTGTGTGGTTTTGTTTTGATTTTTGAGATAAAATAAATTATAAATTATCTTAATCTGGATTGAGAGCGGTGCATTAAGGAGAAACACTGGCCAAAACCCCCACAAAATTAAAATAGAGAAAGGAGTGGTGTTGGGTTTTTTTTTGTTAAATGCAGTAAAATAATTCTACCAGAATATGCCTGCCTTATGCTTCCTGTGTCCTGAGGAGATCTTTAAAAACACTGTTTTTCCTGAAAGTATTGAGATGGGGGAGTATAAAGATTGTGAATTACATTCAATATTTGTAATATATTCCAGTTTCTTCAAGCAGTGAATTTAAGATTCAGAACATACTATTTTATATATCAAAGTTAATTGGTGTTTCTCTGAAATTCACCGGAATGTAAAAAGTCAAAGAATTTAACATTCAGAACAGTAATTTTTATTCTTGCGTGGCTTTTTCCTTAAAAGTTGTTTTGTTTTTTTTTAGCTGTTTTTCCAATATTGTTTTCCATTAGGTTTATAAAGGAAAATAATGAGTCATGAGGCATCATCTATCTATCTTACTGGTATATTAGTTTGATTTAATATAGGTAAAGAAGTTTTTATTATTTTTTTTTTCCCCACTAGTAGTAGAACTAGAATCTTAATATCTAATTTGACTCCTTTTACACTGTTCTTTCTGAAATATTCTTCATAATTCTGATATGTGCTGGTATGTGTTTGGATGTATTTCAAAGATACTGAGGCCGTGAAGGACCACCAAGTCATGATATCTTAAGCTTTCATTTAAATAAACTCTGTTATGTTAATAAAGCTAATATTTCACCCTAATTGCAAGGTACTCCATGCTGTGGAAGAAAGAAAACCACTATTGTCCCTACTGCTTTCACTAGCATATATTCCTTCTTGTCACTGAGTTTAACCACTGTCAACTACAGCACTTAAGCAAAACAGCAACTAGTCAAATTAAGAAAATTATCAAGCCTTCTCATCAGGGCACCAGCCCCTGTAAGGTCAGTGTCCCTTCTCTAGCTACAGACACTAATGAGTATTTCACAGGGAAGCAGAAAAAAAACCAAACCAAAAACCATGATTAATATGTTGTGATTAAGAAGACTAGATAGTTGAAGTTAAAGACTTTGGACTTGCCTTTTTTTATATTTCTCACTCAAGTAGCAAAACCATTCCATTTGATGAAAATCAGTTCTCTCATTTAAGCAGATAAAATTAGTTGCACATTGGATAAGTGAAATGAATGGTAGTGTGGAGGATTTTCAGCTCCTCTATTCAGAATCTAATAAGAAGGAAGTTTCTTTGCCGGGGTTCTCATAGAACATAGAACATTTCACTTTAAAAGTATTGGGAAACTTTTAAGGACTATATCCCTCAGGAGTCTGTAAATTTTAATTTGACCTTTTGAGAGTGGAACTTTCCTAGAAAAGAGACTTGAAACATTGGATCATTGGCACATTTTTTTAATAGAATAGATAGAGACAGAAGTAATGGCATTTCTAAAGGTGGATTTATTTATTTATTTGTTAATAAAGTTGATGTTCAGAATAAGGAAAGCCAAGCTAATGTCATTAGTGTATAAAATTTGGTATTTTTCCATGTTGCTAAACTAGGACTGAAAGATTTCAAAGTTAACAGTGGGGTTTTGATGCTCCACAGATTCCATATAGACATTTGTCACAACCTTTAACATGGAATCCCTTAGCACACTATATTTTGAAATAGTGGTGTTGGTCTTTTCCAAGCTAAATGAGTCTATGATTCAATGAAAATCTTGTTTTTCTTAGTAAAATGACTGTGCTAAGGTACAGTAAACATGAATTTGCTGGGACATGGATGTTTTGCTTAATAGAGGTGGATTAATTGCAACTCAAAGGGTAATTTATGCATAGATAATTCATTAAGTGTTTTGATTAGATTCTGTTTTACTGTATTCCCACTACTTTATAGCAGAGGTCAGGGTCAGTTCCTTGGTTTAAGCACTGTAGATACATAATTAAGGCCTAACTGCAGCATTTTTTTGCCTCCTCTGTATTTTTTCTTTTAACATACTGTCTTTCATTAGTCTTTAACACTATAGAATTGGAGCACCTTGATTTAAAGAAAAATAGACAAAAAAACCTGGTGTCTGCAGGGTGTCTGGTTTATTTTTGAACCTTTAGACAGTTAATCTCATGAGAACTAACTAATTTTAGTGAGGGGGAAAAAGCTGCATTACAGCAGCATCTTTATTAGAAAACTGCAGTTTATTTAGGAGAGGATGATTGGTTTACCTGTAGGCCTGTGTGCTCTACCAAATGTCAGTCTCCTTTCCTGGAACGGCAGCCCTGGCTGTTGGGGCTGGAGGTGCGAGGGAACTTAATGACTTCATCTGAGAGCTCTCTGTAGCTGAGTGACACTGCCTTTGCCTTTTGGCTCTGGTCAGTAAAATGCCAAAAAGCATGCTCAGAATACCACCTGTGTTTTCCTGTTTCCGAGGGAAACATTGACATCCTGTGCGAAGAGATGGTTTTTTCAGACACAGCAGTTCACTAACCTGTACCTTTTATTAAAAACACATGAGGAATAAAATGATCTATTCAAAGATCATGTTGTGCCTGAGTTAAGCCTTATGCCTAAGTAGGACTAAAATGGCAAAACAATATGCCATTGGAATGAGAAATGATTTTTGTGACATATACACAATGACAAGTTTTGCCCAGTAATCCATGCAGAAATAATCTGTTTCCAAGTTACTGTCTTTAGTATGTTGCAGAAGAATTAATCCTCTTTAAGATGGCATTGCCTGCATGCTCTATGGGAAATCCTACAGAGGTTCTTCTCGCATTTGTAATTGGAGAAAAGTAAAAGCACCTCAGTGAATCAGGTCCTGCTGCAAAACTCCAGAATGTTTCTTTCTGGAATGTGGGTCCCTTTTAAGCATCTCTGTGTTCAGTGATTGAGATTGGTTCTTCAGCATTCCTGGCTAGTTGGCTGCGATGCTTTCAGCCAAATGATCTTTTCCCATTGCATAACTGACAAGCTGCTAATTCTTCGTACAGTTTTCAGGAGAGGGAGCAATAGTACTCAGCAGGGGCAGTGCCAATTTGAACATGGAACTGATTCACCACTGAATATGCTCAACTGAATGTGCAGCATTCCATTTAAATTTTGCTTTCAGTGTTATGAATGGACTGCTGTGCATGCTCACTGTACACATGCCTACATCTTTTCTGTCCCTCTGCTAAACTGTACCCATCAATATTTTTTAATAACATGCATGGCAAGCCTTCCTGACAAATGTGATAGACTGTAAAGAATCTGGCAGAAATCAATAAACATCAAACAATGAAGAATTTAAATAGTAAATTATGATAGCTCCTTTGGGTTAAAAATCAATAGTTCAATGTTGAATGTGGTCTTGGATGAAACAATCAGGTCATGCCAGGCAGGTGTTCTCTCTTTACAGAGACCTCTGTGGCACTTGTAATGCAGCGAGGGAAGGGAGACCCCAGCGTGCGTTTGAAGAAGTGCAAGAGCCTTCTTTCTAGTTGGGGTGAACCCTGCAATTCTGATCAATTGCACTGAGATAAAAGCTTTTTTAAAGTTCAGTTTTTTTGATTTCTTGTTAGAATATATCTGGACATATTCTGTAGAAATTGGCTTGCAAACTCAGCAAGGAAGGTATTTTCTGAGGTAGGAAGGATCTCTGCTCTTCAGAGAACACACAGGAGACAGTAGCAGTGTAGCACACTGAGGCACCCTCTGTGCACTGCTCCCTGATGCTCCCAGCCTTTCCTCCCTAGCTAGCTATTGGACTCCAGGTCATTAATACTGGCTTGGTAGGCAAGTGCATTTAAGATGTTTGGGGAGATCTGAAATAGGAGTAGGTGGAGTCACTACTAGGTAACTAACCTTTGGAATTTATTTTTTTTTTCCTATTTTAGAGATTTGTTTTTTAAATGTGTGGAACATTGCAGAAAATCCTTAAATTATCTTCTGTGCTGTCAATATCAGAACTATTAACCAGCAGTGGGAAGTCAAGCTGCATTCTCTTATCCCCTTCTTTCAGTTCTTTAACTTGATTCTGTCAAACTAAAGAGTCCCAGCATCTTGGTGTCCCTTGTGATTGTGGAGTTCAGTAATTAGTATTCTTGAAGCTCATCCTGTTTAGGATCTCATTGAGCTGTGTCATCTTCCTGAATACTCTCTCCAGTATAGTGTGAAGTGTGAGCTAGTGTAGAATAGTTCAATGCTGAAATTCAGCTGTTCCTGTGGGCAGATTAAACCTGATGAAAGCTGAACAGCATGAATGAAAGGTGTTAAATTTTCTCCCAGACTCTAATATTTGAGGTTCCTTAAGAAAACAAAACCAAACCAACCCCAAAACAAACACACACAAAACAAACTAACAAAACCCCCCAAGTCCCAGATATATTGCTTTTTACTTTTTTAACTTATAGGTTAAAAATAGGTTATAGGTATAATGCAAAATATATGTCCTCAAAGATCTGTTAAAAGTTGTTGTGAAGGGCAGTTTTCTTCTCATCTGTAACTAAGAATCACACTTGTTTGAGAAAAGTCATTCTGACTTAAAGATATTTGATTAAAAATACAAGTCTAAAGTTCTAAGATGTTCCATAATGTTTTTATACACAATGTATATGTGGGTTGTTTGTTTTCACAAAGCAACCTACTTGATGTGTAGATTTCTTGTTAGGTTTAAAAATAAACTTGTAAGGTTTTTTTGGCTTTGAGCCTGCTTATAACTGTCAGTGCATTGATATCATATGACAGCTAACCTGTCTATTATGATAGCCCTCAAAAAAATTCCTCTCTATTTTACAGTTGCTTAGCAAGACAACTCTTCCCTGGAGTACTTAAGCAACACTGGGTTATCTGGGGACAACTGTAACTTAATTGAATTTTCCCTGAAGAAATTAAAGCTTATTCACTACTTCTGATTATTTTCTGGATCTGTAGTAGTTGGCTACTTAATTTGCTTGTTTATTTGGATTCTGTTGAAGTTCAAAAGACAATAAATGTAGCCCCTTTATTTTTTTTATTATTGTTGAGAGAAGTGGAAGAAATAGAAGATGAAACTGAAAGAAACATTTGTTTCCTATGCATGCCTTTTTGAATTTTTAATAACCCCAGTATATAGTTTTCTGAAGTCTTCACTAGAAAAAAAAAATTTTAAAAAAACATAGGAAAATATTTTGTTATTCCTTGTTCAGCTCTTGAAAAAGAGGAATACAAGAAACAGAAAGAATCAGTTAATAGAAATTACTGTTAATTGTGTCTGTGTTATAGTACTAGGGAAATCTTATGACTACTTGTGTTTGTTGTTCAGGGTATATTAATTTCATTTTTATGGAATATAAATTCATTTTAGTGCCAGACTTTTTGGAAGAATAATTTATATTTAAAAAATAAATAAATTCTCTAAACTCCCAATAAAGGAACCTTCCCACACCCCTCCAAACTTCAAAACCAAAAGAAAATTATAGAAACTTACTTTCCAGTCTTACTCCATATTTATCTGACCAAGCAAAGAATCTTATCTATAACAAGTTGCTTCTAATTAATCATTTTTAAACCAGATAAAAGTTTATAACAAATAGCAAAAATCCAATATTCCTGCATTATTAGGAAGCAATGCCAGAATTTGTCTTAGATCATTTACAGTAATTGTCCTGCTTGACAGAGGACACACTGGTATTTTTCTGTTGTATCTAATCTGGTGTAACAGTGTATTGCCACTTAAAGGGTGTTTACAAATTCCTGCTTTATCTCTCCACATTTCTGCTTATTCTTGCACTAGATGAAACGATCATAAGACCATGTGTCAGTGAGATCAGTCAGCTGATCCCAGAGGAAGTTGTTTTAGTAGGAAAAAATAACTGGGGGCTGTGGGGATGGTGGTGTGGTGTGGAAGGGTTGGCTTGGTCATATTTCTCATCTTTCAAACATATACTTTATATACTTTCCAAATCTGTTGTATGGTTTTTGGAGAAAGGTCAGAAGCCCTTTTTATCAACAGCAGCCTGCATTTGTATCAGACCACATCTTTAATTCATGGCTGTATATAAAGTGGACATTTGTTTTAGTTCTACATGTCTATAGACATGGTAGGATTGGTGCACAAGTGTAGAGCTTCTTACAGCTAGAATGCATCAGGGTGTTCCAGTGTCAATGGAAAGATCCAGTAGTTGTCCACTGGCCACTAATCCTGAGTGTCGGTGGGGTTCAGTATGATTTGAGGGGATGGATTGTTACAGGATACAGACTAGTATAGAAAGCAGGAATATGATCTGGGAGAATGCAGACCTTACTCCTTCTTCCCTCTCCCTTCCCCCCCTCCTCCAATTCAAGTATCTTCCTTTTTAAATTATGATCACCCAGAATGAGTTAAGGTCCCTTTAAGGATGGCAGTGTCAAATAATAGGAAATGAAACAGTACGTAACTATCAAATGGCAAAAATCTTCTAGAGATAATCCAGAGGTTTTTGATAACAGTGTTTGAGGAAGGAAACTTCCTGATAAAAAGAGCTGAGTTGCACTTTTGATTATAATTTGCTTTGTTCTTTGTTTGGCAAGAGTTTGTATGCAAGTGAGGGCAGAAACAAAGATATTTAAATATCATTTGCCTAATTTGCTTATTGGCTCAATGTCATTAATGTGTGATCTTCATGTTTATAATGTGTCCACAGGGGGAATTGACTGAACCAGCTCATGTGGAGCTTAAATTAAGAATATATAGAATTAACCTTGTTTTAAAAATGACTTTTTGAAGTCTTTCCTAATTTAAAAGCTTTTTCTTTAATATTCTGGTTAAATTACATAAGAGTTGACTTATTATCTAGTACTTGGTGTCTTTCCCTTTCAAAGTACACAAATGCTAATCTAAAAAAAAAAAACACCAAAAAAAAAATTATCGCCCTTTTAATTATCTTTTTATATATTAGTGAGCTCTGACTAAGATATATTTTTTTCTGTCCTTTCTGCTATCTGATCAGGATTTGTTTTTTAACTTAGAAATTTTTTGAAGAAACACATGAGATATATTTCCCTGTCTTCTTTTGTAGTGAAATGACAAAAACAGTGGAAATTTCTGGGGAAGGTGGACCTTTGGGAATACATGTAGTGCCCTTTTTTTCATCTTTGAGCGGAAGGTAAGATATTTTTCTGTATTGCTTAACAGTATATTATTTAAAGGATTTCATTTATGGTTGTCTTAAAATATTGCTAATTAACTGTACAGAAAAGAAATGCTTAAAATTGTCTTCAATTACAGAATTATTTACTGTAATATATAGAACAGTCCCAACCCCTTTGTTCCTATATGTCCTTGGATTGACTATGCCCTTTGCAGCTACCGGAAAGGAGGTTGTGGGGAGACTGGTGTTTCCGTCTTCTCTTTTCTAACTAACAACAGGACAAGAAGGAATGGTCACAAGTTGTACCAGGGGAAGTTCAGATGAGATATTAGGAAGAATTTCTTTACTGAAAGCGTAGTTAAGCATTGGAACAGGCTGTTCAGTGGAGTCACCATCCCTGGAAGTAGTCAAAAAATGGGTGACTGTGGTGCTTCGGGTCATGGTCTAGTGACCATGGAAGTGTTAGGTAGAAAGTTGGACTTAATGATCTTGGAGGTCTTTTCCCAACCTTAACAATTCTAGGATCCTATGTTTTTATTCTCTTAATGGTAAACTAGACTCTCTGTAGAATCCTGTAATAATACTAAAGGTGTGGGGTCTAGTGGGTTAGCTGTTGGGTATTTTTGGTGGTGTTTAGTTGTTTTTCTGGTTTGGTTTTGGTAATGTGTGGGGTTTTTGTGTTTGTTGTTGTTTGCTTGTTTATTTGTTTGGCTGGTTTTTTTTTTCCAGTTGGATTTCTCTGCATAGGCCCTTTCATAGTGACATATCAGACAAGAAAAGTAAAAAAAAAAAGCTTTTCAGGTCATGCCTCGTGTTTTTCAAGCAACCTTTCAGATTTGGTTGTATAGCATTTATAAAATGTGCACTATACCATGAACTTTTCTTTGTCACAATACAATTACTTTAATTATAAATGATTTAATGTAGTCTCTTGAGAACACAAAAGCCTATTATAGCATTGTGCTCATATTGATGTACTGTAGTTAAGACTGTGTCAGCATTTTCATTATAACTGTTTTCCAAGCTATGTACTCAGATGAGAAGAAAAAGAAAACTAAAGTAATAATAAGGGGGGGAAAAAAGAAAGAAAAAAAACAAAACAAAAAAATCCCCAACCCAACAACACTCTGGACTGAAATTTGACATACAGAGGCTTAGTCAGGGAGTTAATTTGACACTGGCAGCCCTGAATAAGAGATGGGAAATTACCAATGCCATAAATGACTCTATAGTAAAATGTCAGCCTATAACACATTTACTGCAAAAGTAAAAATTGTCTAAGTCTTTACTTGTCAACTTTCATGTATGACAGATAATGTGAAGGATTACATTGCCTTTTACAGGTCTGTTGTGTGTGTTTTCTTGGCAAGATCTGAGTTTGTTAGTGGACCTAAATTTGTTCAGAATGTTTTATTTGCCAAAAGGTTGAACAGATGTCCCCTTGCTGCCTGAAAAAATGCTGCCACTGAAGAAAAAACTTTGTCTTCACTGGGAACTGTAGAAGGTCCGAGTTCTGTCCTTGGCAGAGTGCCCGTTTGTCTTGAGAATGGCACTTGTGTTTGTTACCCCATCATGAAATGCAGGCAACAGTTCATTGTTAAAGGCATGCTATAAAGGTAGTGTGTATGCTGCATTTCAAGATCACTGGGTAAAATGTGATTAAATTCCAATCTATTGCAGTAACTGCTGTGGCTGTGGTGCAGTTCTGTGCTGACGTGTCGCTGTGCTGGGGGCTCCCTGGAGAAAACGTTGGGCCCCTTGGTGTGCACCGCACGCATGTTACTGTGTCCTTCCTTACTAATACTCTTGGCCAGCCCTCGGAGCAAAGAGGTTTTGACAGATGGACTTCTGGTTTAGACAGTTGTCTTGAAATGTTAATGACCGTTGGCAGAACCATGCTGATAACTTTGTAAAAGCACCAGAGTGACTTAAATCTCTTGTCCCTCTTATTTAATCAAGCTTGAGGACTAGTATGTAAATTTTAACTTATCATAACGTGAGCAAACATAGAAGATCATCTTTTATTTCCGTTAATTACAAGATGTACAGATAGGGGTACACTGGCTTGCAAAATAACTTTTATGCAATAGATAATTTTTTTTATGCTAGATATTTTGAAGAAGTAATATTCAGTAGGAGACAAAGTACACTGATTTGGCATAAATACAAATTTAAAAATCTTATACAGTAACTCTAAAATCAGATGCATGGTGAATATAGTGTCATTTGATATAGTTAATGGCATACTGTGAATCTGTTGAATGGACTTAAATGTGAGGGGCAGTCATGAATCTGAGGAAAAAATACAAGACTTCTGCTTTGTAAGTGGAGATCTGGCATGTTGAAAATACTATGTTAATATTTTGTGGAATGTAGCCTATCAAAAATGGTCTCTAAAGGCAATCTGTCTTTGATAGTGATGTGGTATTGAAATTTACTTGATAAAACTTGATTATAAATGATCTTCACAAACATGTGGCTGTCAGGATTTTTTGCCATTATAGTGGTATCATTGGATATATCAATGTTGAGTTGTTAATACAGAGAAGTTCCAGGTAGCTGAGAAATAGCCTAGTACTATTTCTAGTGCCACACTGGACTGTTGCACCACCCACACTTCTTCACTTCATGAATTATGAGAAATTTCAGTGCTGCACCATAGTTTTCAATCTGCACATAATCTGATAACTATCTAGATTTTTATATTCTGCTGCTCTCCCACCACATGACTTCATATATATAAAAAAAAAAAAAAGTGACTTCTGCAATGGAAAAGTAAGTTTCAGAGGTTTCTCAAATGTAGCAATAATGTGTGATTTTATTTTTTTTTTACCATATTATAATGACTGTTTATTATAGTCAAGTTAGAAAAATAATCTGGTTGTGGTTTTCTTTTGAGCCATTCATGATGGTCTGCTCTAGCTCATCTCATACGTAGTAAAATTTAGTATGTATTTTTAGTTGCTATAAATTCATATTAGCTAAATAAGGACAGTTTTCACTTTCACTTTGCCTTT
Organism: Ceyx melanurus; assembly: GCA_024611195.1. Lineage (NCBI taxonomy): Eukaryota > Metazoa > Chordata > Aves > Coraciiformes > Alcedinidae > Ceyx > Ceyx melanurus. The sequence goes on from JANHGL010019682.1 coordinate 22,833, forward strand.
TAGAATGCTGGGACTCTTCATCCGTGGTGTTGAAGAAAGCAGCAGGTCGAGGCGTGATGGGCTCTTCCATGAGAATGAATGCATTGTGAAGATTAACCACGTGGACCTTACAGACAAAACTTTTGCACAGTAAGGGCTGATTTACAGGTTTGCTGATTTACTTTTGAACTAGCCAACATTTTATACAACTTTGTGTTTATTAAGTGATTCCTGAAAAGGGAGTAATAATTATTTCAGATAAAATGCTAGGAAAATTGATACCTGTCAGAAACATTGTAACTTTCTTTCTGAAACCTCTAGATAAAGTGAAATTTGAGGAGGGAAATCTAGTAGTCTTAGTGAATTTACTGTGAACTTACTGTACTTAACTCCTAAAAACCTTACTGATATTGAAATTATTCTCTTTTTCCAATTCTTTTATTATTTTTTCCATATTTTCTTTGTATTTCTTTTCTCTTAGGACCTTCAGAAAGAGTCAACATTGCTGCACCTTTTTTAACGTTATTTTGCCATAGGATTAAATTTTTGGTGCAACTTAGGAGCACTGATTTTTTAGAAATGCTAGCAGTGTCAAACTATGATCAGTTGAGCTAAATAGTCTCACCTTTTATGACTTTTCTTAAAAATCTGTTGGTATCTATTATCTAAAATTACTTTAACAGGTTGCTGTTGGTTTGATCAACTGAAGTAATGTAACTTGCACAAAAGAATAGCATCTCAAAATTCACAGATATTTACTGTAGTAATTAAATAGTAATTTGTTTTTACTTTTAATCCATATGTTTAGACAGCTGAGTGATTGTTTATAATATAGCAAAAACTTATTGAGATCTCAAGGGATTTCAGGCATAACTTTATAAACAGTAAGACAAATGTTCCAGGTTTCTAGACTAGAATCAAGTAAGTAATTAGACAGTTAAGGATAAATATTTGCAAAACAGTTTTTTATAAAACCAGTGTAATGCAGCAATTGTAATGGATGTGACAAAGTATTGTCCCAATGACTAATGACCCAGAAAATAGTCATCACATTGTCCTTTGAGAGGAAAATTTGTTTGTGACTTTCAAATTGGCATTTCTTCATAACCCTTGTAAAAGCTCTTTTAACAAGAGACTGTTACATACTATTTCTGTTTACATCAGAGAATTTCTAGTATTGCTCCTGATGATTGCTGCATGTGCAGCTGTAATAGCAGCAGCCTACTTTCTGTATTCCCATGTTTATGGTGATTTTATATATTGGGACTGTTGATCTGCTTTTTGATTTACTGTTAATCTATTCAGTTACATTCTGTTGTGTTGCAGAGTTTCTAGCACCTCTTTTAATTTACTCCCTTATTTATTTAAAGTATGCATTTGGGGTCCTAAGAAATGTAAATTTTTCCATCCATTATTTTTTCTCTTTGAAGTGCAGCCAGTTATTTTGCCCCTGAAGACTGTATTTAGGCTTTCCCACAGGATGTCTTGTGTTATTTCCACAATTTTTTGTTTGAAGGAGATCTTATATTTTGCCTTTCATGTATTTAAAATATTCATCTCCTGAAACTGAGTTATTAAATTATCTTGTAATATATGACCAAGTGGCTACTTGCAAGGATGAAAATGGGTTGGGAAAGAAATCCAGTTAAGACTTTATATCCTTATGCTGTGAGCATGACATGGTTTCTGTGATCAGGGTAGGGTCTGTCCTTGAAAACATTCACAGGCTGTAGCTGAGCAGGTAACCTGTAACCCCTGCAGACACAGGGAGAGGCCTGTTACATTTCTGAAACCTAATCCTTGAAGATAATGCTGGAAGAATACCTTCCTACAGCATTCTTCCTGCAACCTTTCTTTCCAAATGTGAGGTTTCTCTTCTGGCAGTGTCTCCTGTCAATGAATGTCATTATTCTGACTCTTGGTGCACATACATTCAGTGTAGCCGAGATGTTTCTTTCCCATACTAGTACCTGTTGGGACTGCCCTCTAACTTCAGTGTCTTCATACTGGAAAAAAAAACAAACCCTCTTGAAACAGCCTCTCCCTTCCACTACCTAAATACAGCTGCAATGTGGAGGTACTTTATGGGTCTGATGATCTGGGAAAGCAGTAGGTGTGTATTCAAGATGTTGACATTTATGGTGTCTTTCTTTCTCTATCAGTGTAAAAACAGAATGTTTATTTTGGAAGTATTTTCAACGCTGACTTCTGTTTCATGACTGAGTTTAAGTCCAAAGCCAGCACTTCAGTGAAATTCTGGCTGACAAACATGTTACAGGAAGACATGTAAACTCTTAAAAGGATCACATACTTCAAAAATTAATTAGGCCATTATTCCCCCTTTTTACCCAATTCTGCTAAGCAGAAGTTGACTTTTTTTTTGTGTTCAAAATGTGCCTCAACTTCTGTTTGCACTTGAGTTGTCTTCTGCAGCATGGAAGAAAATCAGACCATTTTGTCAGAAGGCAGGAGAGGAAAGCATATAAAAGATGTCACCTTTGTTCCTTTAGAATCCAAGGTTCATAAAATTTCTTGATTGTCTGAATCTGTGAGTTATTCACAATCCCGGCAAGGCTTTATCAAGCATTGGCCAACTTGTCTTAATTGCAGGGGAACTCAACCGCTGATTTGTTACCATGTTACCATTTCAGGGAGAGTAGTGTCATGAAATTCTCTAACATGGTTTCTGGTGTTGCAATTGAGCATATTTTTAAATATTTTATATAAAGTCTGCATATTGGCCTGAACAAGAAGTTACTGCTTGAAAGATGTGACTAATATCTACCTTTTTATTTATCCACACATATATATCCCATACTTTCATCCTTTTCTATTTCACTATTTGCAATCACAGTATTTCTTCTGAAGATGTCCATATATCCCATACTCTCATCCTTTTTTATTGCTGTGAAATCAGCCAGGGATTGCATTAGGGATGATGAAGGAATCTGAGGGTCAGTTTGGCTGTACCCGGGGGAAAAAAAGGAGTCTCGAGTTTGCTCAGAGTAGATATATCCACCAGAGCAACAGGTTATAAGTGCTCACTGTGCCTCTGTGCCAACAAGAAAATATGTAACAGACAGACACTTGAAAAAAATAACAGGCTATAACTTCAGGAGTATTTTCATTAGTTTTTGCCTTTGGAACTTCCCTTCATGTTCCTCTGCATGAAGAATTGTGTTATTCTGAAAGATATGTTTTCAAAGCTGCCTCAGAATCCTGACAGATGTGCTGCTCCTGCTTGGAATGTAGGGAAATGCTGTAGCTTGGAAATCTTACTTCATGCATAGTTTTCAAAAACCAGACCCTGGAGATGTGAAGGTGAGGGTATTTCTTTGTGTTTAAGATAAAATTTTGTCTTATTCTCTGTAGACAACTTCTAACTTTGCCCAAATTTTCCAGTTTGTTACATATTTTTTTAAATCTTTCTTTTAAAGGGCTCAGGACATCTTCCGTCAGGCAATGAAATTTCAAAGTGTCATCTTGGAAGTCCTTCCTCCATATAATAGAGAACAATATGAGAAGTCTGCTATTGCTCCTCTCTGTTTTGTGGATAATGAAGAAGGAGTTCCAAAAACAAAGATTCCACCTCCTGTTCATCCAAAACCTGCTCTGAAACCAATTAATCTCTCTGGAGCAAGCAGCTTGGAGGCAGTTGTACAGGCAACACTACAACAAGCTAGGAGCCACAACCTCCCATGTCTGGGTAGAAAGTCATCATCTCCTTCACTGTCTCCCCTTATGGGCTTTGGCAATAAAAAAAATGCTAAGAAAATAAAGATAGACCTGAAAAAAGGTAGGTCTTTGGAGATGATATGATTAATTCTGTATCATGTTCTCTATAGCAATATCTAAACTAGGGATATTAACAGTGCAAGCAAGATATTTATTGTTTAAAATTTCCAACACTTCCTAAGTGTAAAGGAACATTAACAGTAATGGTCTCTACAGTCAGCTTTCTCAGAAATCTCGGTTGCATGTTATCCATACTTAGTGATTTTTAAAACTTCTCAGTTACTGATTATGAAGATATTTAATTAGCAACCTATTACATTAAGACATGCTTCAGCCTTTTAGCAAGTACAGAACAAATTTGAACTGTCTGCTGTTGACCATTGTTATTTTTATTCATATCTGCTAATTGATCACAGCACTGTTACACCATTCTTTTAAAGATACGTTTAAAAATGTACTCTACTCTGATTCATGTTACCTGAGAAGCTGACCACAGATTTATACCTGTATTTTTCCTTTTTTATTTTCTGCGAACCTTTTCTTTCCATCAGTAATTATTTAAGCTGTCAGCAGCCTGAACTTTGTGTGTGTATCTTTAATTGTTGCTCGTGCAGTTGTCTGTCTTTGCATGGAGTAAGAGGTTTATGTTCATGTAGTGAATGTGCTTAAGCAGATCCCAGTTAGCATTTATGTTTTCTGTTTAATTTCTGTCTCTGATTTGGCATAAAATTCATGCTAAAAGCAGCCCTTTTAAAAACTGTCTGCAGCTTTATTAACACATAATGAGTGTAATAAAGCTGTCATTTCTTAATTTTTGTTGTTACTTAACTGAAGTAACTAACTTACTCTTTTACTTGGGAACTCTTCAGCTCTGCATTAAAAAATACTTCAGAACTTTCCCCATTTTATATGTAATGCTTTTGATTTTGAAACATTAATTTTTATTTTTGGAAGTGATAGGAACATGATACTGACATGATGATATCTCTGAAAGCTATCACATGAGTAGCAATCCTGCCCATTATAAGACTTTATGAACCCTGCTATCACTGGCTAATTTTGGTGGCTTATAAGCAAAGCCTGCTAATATTGATTCTACTCCCTACGTATTTGTTAAAACATTTATTTGCTAACACTTGAGGTTAAGCAACAAACAACTTCACTGGTGGAATCTTTGAGATATCACTTTGTCTTTTCTTAAAAGCATGTTGTCAGAAGTTTTTATATTCGAATCGTGACATTTTCTGCTTTTCACCATGTTTCAGTAAAATCTGTTAACTTATGTTCATAAATAACTCTGATTGTTCTGATATGTTTCAAAGACTATTGACATTAGTGTGAAGGCTGATGCTAAAATCACCTAGAGAAAAGGTAAATGCTTTAAAAAGATAATTATGTCTTGTTTTGTTTCATTGTGGGCTGTCCAAAAATACTTCCATCTGTAGCTGTTGAAGGTAGATTTGAGCATGTGTTCTGAGGTGGATAGAATTCTCTGCTAGACTGTGCAGAAAATAGTCTTATGTGTACAGCTGTTTACTTTTTTTTTTTTTTTGAGCTAACCTGAATGAGTGTCTGTGATACATTGCTGATGTTGTTTACATACTTCTAATGATTATAATTTGCCTGCTGAGATTCATACTGAGAGTTCTTTATCTGACCCTCTAGGTCCAGAAGGACTTGGTTTCACTGTGGTTACCAGAGACTCTTCAGTACACGGTCCTGGTCCGATTTTTGTGAAGAATATTTTACCAAAAGGTGCAGCAGTAAAAGATGGTCGTTTGCAGTCAGGAGACAGAATCTTGGAGGTTAGGGTAAACATTCACTGTATTTTCATTGCTGAGTATTGATTTCTGGTTTTGGCATAAATATTTTTATTTCCTTATGCATACTACTGATGTATGGAATTACATTTCTTGACCTTGATTTACAAAAAAAACCCCCAAAAGTCTCATGGCTTCTATACTGTTTGTCAACAGGTATTTTATACTGGGATTTGGAAAAATTTGCTTTTCACAAGGGTCCATGGGATGTTTGGTCAAGGGGGACCCAATAACATCTTGGTTCTTAAAGTAGATAAATGCATCAGTTTAGAAACAGAACATGTCTTGCCACTTCATCCGTGTCCAGAAATACCCCATTAATATTGCAGTAATTTAGTGCTAGTTTTAAGGCAGTTTTGCTCAAAAGGATCCATTTGAAATTTTCAGTTATCTTGTGATTTACAATCTTATTATCTAATGTGTTTGTTTTGTTGTTTTTTTTTTATTAATTTTTTTTTCCATTTACTAACCTGAAAAAGCTCTTAACGTAAACAGTTTTAATACTTAGGTCTTGTTTCTCTACTTTTCATCTTCAAAGTGCTTTACAAACTAATTAAGCCTCACAAACCCCCTGCGTGGTATGTAAGTACTACAGAACTGCTTTAACTGATGGTGAAAATGAGGGGAAGAAAGGTTAAGTGATTTGCGCAGGACTAGAGAAGGAGACAGTGTTGAAGCTATTGCTATTTCTTCTTTGCTCTCATTTCACTGAATGACAGCTGTGTTAGGTGAGAGGAACATGATGAACAGCAGTCATACTCAGATACCACATCCTCTGTTCTCTTGTGCCTGGTAGGTGAATGGATGGGACATCACTGGCAGGACCCAGGAAGAGCTGGTAGCTATGCTGAGAAGCACAAAGCAAGGGGAAACTGTTTGTCTGATTGTGGCTCGTCAGGAGGAGGCCTTTCTACCTCGAGAACTGGTAAACTTGTTACTTTTTCCTGAAGAGTGATGTTGAAACACTTCCATGATTTAAAACTAGCCCAGAGTGTCTGAGAAAGCCACAGGTAGACTGTGTTAGGCTTGAGTTTTACAGGTATTTATACTTATATTTGATTTTGAGGGATATTTGATTTTGTCTGCTTTAGTTGCAATTCCACACAATCTCTTTTTTTCATCCTAAAAAATGACATTATAAACATAACTCATAGGGGAATACTGTAAATTAATTTTGTAACTGTGAGCTCAAGCGTGAATGAAAATGGATTATTCTCTTTCTGAAAAGCAACAAACTGTAATCCAGAAGTTTAAAGTGCATGTAGTGAGTCCTGAAGCTTAGCAGTAACAAACTAGTGGGCGTGACAATGTCCTGGCCAGGGCATTTCCTAAGGCAGGTGCCAAACCGGCAACGTGGCAAGGCATGGAATTGCGTTGCATTCTTCACAAATTCTGGAACCAAGCTTTTCCTTGGCCACTACTCTGTGACTTAATAGGCTTTTTCATGTCTAATTTTGTTCTATCTGAAGTGCTTAATTTTCTCTCTTTGTTTTTAAATGCTGGCAATAAACTATATTCTCTTTTCTTGCATAGACAGAGGCAAACTAACTACATCAGTGTAAAAGTGCTATCCAATACATACTTGTTTCCCCTCAAAGAAGGTCATCTCTTTGGATTCCTCTTCCTTATCTTGACTGATGGCTGTACTTGACCTTTCATTAAATTCTCAGGATAAGGGAAGGACAGCATTTCCTGCTTTTTTCTCATTTTATCTCCTTTAAAGAACACAGACCACCTTCGTTCTTTTCCTAAGATGCTGCCTTCTTGCTTTTCCTTTTGCTTTAGACTGTTAGCAAGATCTTATATAGAAATCTTCCATTATGTTTCCTCACAAAACATTGCTGACAGTTTCCCTCTTGTTTCCTTGTTACCAGTTGGGCCTGGTTGAGGTAAGGGTGTCTGTAATCTGTGGTAGGATAACATGGAGGGGAGTTGAGATTCTCTCATGTGAGCATTTCCTCTTCTACCGCTGGTGCCCACTTTTTCCTGTGGTAAAGCAATTTTGAAGGTCTCTAACAAAACTAATTTTGTTTTCATTTTCCTTTTCTATTGTGTAATCTTTAAGAAGTATAATGGCAGATAATTTTCAGCCCTGTAATTGGTGATTACCAAAGCACCAAAGTCAGTCATTGTAATTATCTGTTAAGTAAGCCCTGAGCTGTAGTGTCAGTGTCTGTGTGGATTGGAGGGAAATTTCTGAGTCTGAAAATACTAAATTATCAATTATATTTAGGATTTTTCATTTTCCACCAGCTCCTCTAAATAAGAGGTTATTTTTTTGAAAAGGCTATCCATCAACTTTTTTCTTGTGGGTTGGGTTTTTTTTTGGTAGAGTTATGAAACACATTACTTGGAAAATAAACTTTTAAGAGTTATAGATATATTTTCTCACACCTGTTCCCCCAACATTATACATTATTCTTTATTGTCTTAGTACAAATTCTATTGGAAATCACTGTAACAGTGTGTGGGTATTAAAGACTGGAAGAATCTGAAAGCTATTTATATTTTTTACCTGCTGCAATTGCCTGCTATTACATTCTATTCCCTACAGCAAGGATTAACTACCTTTCTAAAGGTGACTTACTTATGACCAGCATGATTGAAAATCAAAAAGTAACCACATTTATCCTGCTGGCTTGACCTTCACTTAGATTGCTTTCTCTGAAAAAGAATGATGCAGAAGTCATGACCCTCACTGTAACCATCGTGATGTGTGAATTCAAATATTGTTCTGTGTTTCTTGTTATCCCAATCAAGTGTAATATAATTAAAATGTGAGTTGCTGAAATACATTAGATAATTTTCTGGAACCAGCACTTCTAAATGAAAAAGAGCTCATAGCAAATGTGTGGGTTAACATACCACTAAGCTACCAGATGTTAGATACTAATATAATGTTCATTCTAATTCATGTAATGTCTGATAAATGTCCCAGCAAATGTTAAAAAATAAATATATCATTTGATTTAGCTTTTTTGGTATGTTTTTATCGTTAGCTATGATATTACATTGGACTAATTCCCTGCTACCTCAGAAGTTACAGTACTGTTTTGATCAAAGAGGGTGAAAAAAGCCAGTGCTTTAAATGTGTGTTTTTAGAGGAAAAGCCAGTGGATAATCCAATATTTTTCAAGGACAGCTGTAACTGAGTGCTCTATGTAACATGCATGCAGAGTTTACTTAATTACTTGGGGGCTTTGTTAATGCCTGAAAATAATAAGGTAATTTGCTTTCTGTCAGACTTGTTCTTGATTTGAGCAGTTCTCTAGGGACTGTAATCTGAGAAGCTGTTTTCTTTAGATTCCTTCTTACCTGTTGAAAGGAAAAGGGAAGGATGCTTTAGTAAACATTCCCCTACTCCCCACAGCTTCCTCTGGCAAAGATGCTTCTGGAATTTGGATCCACTAGATAGTAGACCATACACAAAACCACTTCTGAGTATGTTGTTCCACTAGAACTGGGTTTGTACGTTGATTTCTGGAGATAATTTGATAGCTGCGTGAGTCAATGCAAATAATGTAACAAAGTGACAGTGGGTGACATTTGGTTATGTGCGTCTGCAATAATGCTATTTTAATTTACCTTGTAACAAAGCTATGGTTTGGAGAAAGCTTGGTCAGTCTCACGACTTTTTTTTTCTTCAGTAAACTAGATTGGAGCAGTTCTTAGGGGTTTTGTTACTGTGATCTATGCTGATAAATTGCTAGCAAGTAGAAAAATACATTCGGAGTAGTAAACCTTTACCACACCAGCCAAGACAGAGATGTGATCTTGGTGAAGATGAATCATTGTTGCAAAATGGCATTATTGAATTATAGGGAATTGAGGCTTCAGTTAACACTAGCCCATGCAACATCTGAGAGTTGTACTGTTATATTGTTTGCACATAATGAGGGAATAAAATAGAAAACCTACTCTTTGTACTGTTGTTACTGCTTAAAAAAAATAATAATCTAAGGATCTAATGAGGCGTTTTTTTTATTCGAAGAAGATCAGTAAGGTAGAATTGGACCAACCATAGGCTGTCCTCCTTATTATCCAGTTAGCCAAATGCTCCCAGTAATTCATGCCAGCTGTTGACAATATAGCAGCTGAGTAAGGAGCTGATTCCAAAACTCAGGGGAAGATCTGGATTCACTTAATTACCATGATCTACAGAGTATAATTAATACATTCTTTAAGGTGCATTTGGGTTTTAAACTGTGTAACATTGATTGTTTTCTAAAGAATAGTGAATTTTACAAACTGTTTTAACTGAACAGATTTAGATTTTCCAGCCCTTACTAAATGGAATACCCATCAAAGTGTAGCTATCGCCCTATTGCATTTCTAAAATAGGTTTTGATCATGTATATTTGTTGCCTTTTTTTTTTTTTTTTTCCCCTCCAGGGAAAATGTGTGATATGAAGGTGCCATTTCTTATAATAATTATATAAAGATCACTTCCCCTTCTCACTCTTTATCTCTGCATTAGTAAAACAAGCAAAGTTATTTGAATGAGAACAGCTCTGGAATAACCCATTCTGTGCCATGACCCCCATCTTTATTCTTGTTATTTTTCATGAGCCTTCAGGATACTGGATATGATGCACATAAGCAGAGAAATGTGCTTGTTCTGCAACTGACAGAAATAATATATTAACAAATGTATTTCATTGAGTTTTTCTTTAAATGAAACACATACATATAGAGTAAGTTTTGCATATGCTTTGTTTTTTATTTTTAAGATAGCTTTTGACTTGCCACTTTCAACTGTTCACTATTTCTATGTTATCTTGACATATAGAATAGGAAAGGGAACAAATCTAAATTTTTACAACAAAAGCTAAAGGAACAACAATGTATATAACGTAGTGGTTGATCTTTAACTCAGAGCCCTTTTTTAACAGATGTACTATACAGGACAGAAGGAAGCAGGAATGGTAGCAAGTTCAATTGAGCACGTTTTCTGCTTATGATGTGACTGACTTTTATGTTTCAGTCTTTCCCTACATAATTCCTTCCACTACCATGAACTTATTTGCCTAAAGGAGACTGGATAACTCTATTGCCTGAAGTGTTGTCTTTTCTGGTTTTCATATTCCAAGCTTAATTTCTATTACTTCCCTTTAATTGTTTGTCACCTTTTTATGTGCAGGAAAGAACAGGTGAAATTTCATTCTAAACCAGTTTTGCACCTGTCTTTTTACATCAAAACAGTGATTCTAGTGCCTAACCAGAAATGGTCAAATAATTTCAGTCACAAAGTGATTCCAGTAAATGCCAATTCTCTGTTGTGTTATATCTATTCAAAGGGAGAAGAATTTAATAGGAAAAAAAAAAAGACAAAAAAGGTCAATATACATATATTGGATTTTAATTACATAAACAAGATTCAGTTCTTGAATAGTTCTGCATAATGAAGAAAAATATATTGTCAATTCACAACACCTTTCTTCTTTAATAATTTTATAAACTATGTACATTTTAAAGAGTCCGGTGTTTTCTGAAGAACTTGTGATGAAAAGTGTTTGATTTTGAGCCTGTAGATTTTCTTTATCAGGAATACTTGAGAAATTACTGTAGATTGTGTCTTTTTAGAGTGAAAATGTTGTGTAGTATATCCCCTCTAAAGTTTTCAGTTTTCATTATTGCTCAAGATAGCTACTAGTTCATTATAGCTTAGAATTCTGGAAACTATGCACTGAGGTTTGATGATTTGTCACTGTGCCTGCTATAAAATCAGTAACAGATCAGAGTTTAGAAGGAATGTGACAGTCTTTTCTGTTACCGTGAACAGAAGGGATGGCAAAAAGTATAGACCTTATACTTATTGTATATAAGTATATAAAGTATATAAAGACCTTATAGCGACCTTCCAGTGTCTGAAAGGGGCCTATAAGTAAGCAGGGGAGGGTCTATTCACAAGTGTTTGTAGTGACAGGGCAAGGGATAATGGCTTTAAGCTAAAAAAGGGTAGATTTAGGTTAGATATTAGGAGAATGTTCTTTAATATGAAGGTGATAGATCACTGGAATGGGTTACCCAGAGAGGTGGTGGAGGCCCCATCCCTGGAGTCATTCAAGATCAGGCTTGCTGAGTCTCTGAGCAGCCTGACCTAGTTGGAGATGTCCCTGCTTATTGCAGGGGGGTTGGACCAGATGACCTTTGGAGCTCCCTTTCAACCCAGTAGATTCTGTGATTCTATGAATATGCACTTTCAGCCCAGAAAAGCAATACATGAAAGTATATAGTAAGAGCAATTCAAAATTCACCCTGCATATTAACTGTGTAAGGCTTAAGCACATGGATTCCCCCCTGCATGGGATGAAAATGGGTTGTTTTCACACTGAGGCATGTATTAATTGAGGACTGAACTAGTTCATTTTTTCTCCCCCCGTTTCCTACAGTTATGTAACTTTAAAATGTAGCCTCATTTAACATTTTTAAAGTTCAAGAGAAACACCACACCAACTTAAAAAAACCTTCTACAAGGACAAACCATTTTGCTGGGTAAAACTTGTTATGAGATCTCAAATTAGCTGTGTCAAGCAAGCTGGAGAATCTCCATTTTAGAATGTCTTGTGACATCAGATAGTAAATTGCAAAATGCAACATGTGCTTTGGATGATGATCTGAATCTAGTTTTGTCCTCTGCAATTCCAGAGAGTCTATGTAATTCAAAACAAAATAATTCTAATACAACTTATATTTGTAGTGGACTGTGTTACTGTAAAAATATCTAAGTTCAGTGTACTATATTTCCATGGGTTTGCTATTGGCTTTTTTTGCCCTATCTGGGTATGCCATTAGTCACTGTTTGTTTTTTACTGCAGTATGGAATAGAGATTATTTTAAAGAAGCCAGTGAAAAAGCATCTGTCATAAATGCTGAAGATTAATATATGCAGCAGTGGCTTCAGTTATTTACTAGTCTGTGACAAGAGTACAGCAGTGCATTACCTTTGAGTATGATTTTCTAGTGTGCTCCTGTATAGCTGTTACAAAATAAAGTGTAGATTTTATAGTAAGTGAATGACTGAGCTGTCAGCAAAGTATTTCTTAATTGTGCCTAAGCTCTTGGAAAGAACACAGAGAATAGTGCAAATAAAGAGGTGTCTTTTCAAGCTTTTATGCCAATAATAGTTATGTGGTGCCACAATTTAAACACTGCTCTTTAACTTTTACAGGGTTTTTTTCAGAAAATAATTGCAAAAGCACGTAAATGTCTTATTTCCTTCATAAGCCTTTGAAAATAACCCTCATGTGTCTCTTGCCTTTTACTCTTGGCTCTGAATGGTACTCCAGGGAGTTGGCATCTCTTATCAGAAATGAGCAGCCAGGCAAGGGGCAGACAGCATATTGAGACACCATAATAGTGTCTTGGTCAAGGGCACCAGACAGGTACTGAAAAGTCTCTTGTTGTATTAAACAAATGCTATTTCCTTCCTGTCTTAAGTGGGAGCTCTTTTTTTTTTTTTTTTTGGTAAACTTTTATTTTTGCAAAAGAACAATAGGGATAAATAAGGCAGTGAGAGATATGCAGGAGATTATAATAAATCCACAGATCAAAAGTGTCATGGTCAGTGAGAGCAGCGTTGCAAGATTAAATAAAAGGACTAATTGAAAGTGGTGTCCCATGGTAAACAGAGGATTAACACAATATTGAGTAGCTATAACCATGAACTACACAGAAAGGGGAAGAATGCAATGCACAGTATTTTTTTTTCAAAGGTTACAATTCTTTTCATACTGGTGACAGAGTAATTTGTGTGTTGTGGGAATTGAAGAAGGCTAAAAGTATATTCTATCTGTTCTTTGACATACTGATAATTTGTTGCTGAGACTCTAATTATGTACTAGTAAAATTTTAGGTTGTTTTAAGTATCCTTTTTTATAGTCTTTTAATTAATAAATCAGAGACTTAAGATATAGATTGCTTCTGAAGTTAAATAAAAATAATTGTTGAACATCAGTTAATCAAATTTATCCTGAGACTCAGACAGTTTTTCAATCTGCATTGCTGAATGCTATTTAGTACATATTATTAGGGCTTTCCACTCTCTGTGTTCTCTCGCCTTCATATAAACTCTTCTGAACTTTTCTGCCTGGTTTTTGGTAATTCAGTAAATGTCAGAATTGGTTTTACTGAAGTTCCATGGAAGTACCTTGGTAGATGAAAACACTGATGTCCTGACTTCCCTTGTGAGTGATGCTACCTGTTTCATTGTTCACTGTGTTCTGTTTAATGTCTGAGTCTGGACAGCAAGTAGAAAAATTGCCTTATATAGACTTCTGCTGCATTCTGCATTTCTTGTTTCTCACAGTACTATTGAGTACACTTACCAGTGTCTGCAGTAGGTAGAACTTCAGTGATATACTATAATTCCTGAAGTGTTGTGGTGTGATACATTTGTTGTGGAAAATAATGTGATTGTTGATTGGGAAAATTATGAAACTAAGTTTTTCCTGGACTAGAAACATATTTATGTGGCAGCTTATTCTGTGACTGAATTCAGATTCTAGGATGATCTTGAGGTAAGAAGTATTTCTATCAGAATTCAGGGTTTGGTGCATTGGAGAGGACTTCCTTTACCAGACCACAATTCAGCTGATGGTGGTTGCTGTCCTGTAAATTATTGATGTCCTGTGATAACATTTTAGCAAAGTCAGGGAAATAAAGGTAGTGGGAATCCAGGTCTGTGAGTCACCAATATCATTTAATATTCATACCTGGATATTCTAGGAACAGGGACCATCACTCATGAAATTAGTTGTCCAGATGAAGCAGTTAATTGATGAGCTCATAACTTAAAGGCTGGCACTCTTTTTGGTCATCAGCAAAAAATATTCCTTGGGAAGAGCACTATCATCAGGATAGTAATTCAAAACCATTCAGCAAGTATGGGAATACTGTATACAATATAGCAAGTATATGAATACTCGTATAATACAAGTATAGGTAACTTTCTGATCTTTCCTTGCTATGTATACTTGGCAGTCTTGTAAACAACAGTCTAATCTAGGAAAAATCTTGGGATCAACCTATACCAAAGGAAAAAAAAAACTCTAAACCTCTATGGAATAAAAGTACATACAAAGGGAATTAATGCAGAATAAGTTACTGCATTTTCATTTCTAACTCTTACTTCTGTTACCATCTTCCCTTGCTAGACAAGTTTAAGGGAAGGACCATTTTTTTTAAGGATGAAACAGCATTTTCAGAGGGGAATGGGATTTAACAGCACAGCTATTATTACAGTTTGTGAGGTGCCTGTAAACATGCTGAGAGTTTCATGGCTTACATTTTTAATGCAGCTGTGTTTAAAATAAATGTCTTTTTTATATTCTGCTGCAGCATCAGTATTATATCATGTGGAACTAAGCTATTTTACCTTCTATTTAGGCATATTCCTGGATATCATGAAAAAAATATTTTAAGCCATCATGTAACAAAATGTCAGTTAAATACATTGTTGGTTGCAACTGTGCCTCTTCAAGGTACTTTCTGGAAGATGTCAATTTCTTGCCATATGAATATATGGATACTACTAGTTTATATATTGTCTATGTCCCTTTTTCATACGTATTTTCATCCCTGTTTTCTCCAACAGAAAGGAGAGCCAAACTGCCGTAATCTTTCTCCAGAAACCACAGAGCAGCTGACGTTTGAGATTCCTTTGAATGATTCTGGCTCTGCTGGGCTTGGTGTGAGCTTAAAAGGCAACAAATCTCGGGAGACTGGATCTGATCTTGGGATTTTCATCAAATCTGTTATTCATGGAGGCGCTGCTTTTAAGGTATGGAGGAAACAATGGCTGCATTAGAATTCTGACATTTCTATGTTGAATACTGAATCTCACTTTAAAAGTATTCTAGAAATTAATAGGTTTTTGTAACTCATTCTTTTAGGTGAACTGCAAATCTGCTAGTATTTTGTCCCAAGATTCTGGTGTCCTGTGTGGTAGGATTTGCCACAAGGAGACTCAATCAATAGAATTCTTGGAGGCATTTAGATGCTGCAGGAAACGGGGAATGGGCATAAGGGTGTATGAGCACAAGTTGAGGATGGCTCCCAGCTTCCTGAAACCCCACAGAAGTACATGAGAAAGTCTATGTGTTCTAGGCTCAAGCAACAGAGAAGTTAGGTATCTGCATTTCTTGTCTATCTGCACTGCTTTTGGTCCTCCCAAAGTGATACAGGCAGACAAACGTAAAAGACAAACTTATTTTCAAAAATTGGGCATTATTACACTTATTTCAAAATTTGGAATTGTCAGTTCTGTGAGGTTAAGGATTATGCATTTCATTTATGATGTAAATAAAAGGATAGCTCATAATTTTCATCTTTTATTCAAAATATTTTTTACCAATGTAGTAAAAATGCAACTTGTCTCATCAATTGTTCAGAAGTTACCAGTTGTTCCTGAGGTAGATTGAATTTGTAGTGTTAAATTGGTAAATTACGGTATCATGGATTGTTCTAAGGACTATACAAGGACAGATTTTCATTTTTATGATTTAGAAGTATTTTAAGTATTTTTTAATCTTTAGGAAATTTGTATATTATATTTTTTTCCAAATAAATATCAAAAAAGGTAACAATCTTGAAATTAGAAGCAAAAGTCTTCCAGAGCTAGTATGTTTAACTCTCATAGATGCATAATGTGATTTTTTTTTTCCTCATTTCAGCAATTCCTCTCTTTTCTGTACCTTTTAAGTCAGTGTATGTAAATTACTCTACTGACATCAGCCTGCTAGTAAGACAATTCATAACATTAAAACTTTCATAATCTATTTACAGCAGCTGGTAAATAGCAGTAATCAAGGATTTAACTTTGCTGTTTAGTACTTCCCCGCTTCTGTTATTCACCTGTCCTAGGTCTGCAGTTATTTCAAAGCTCGGATCTTTTCAAGTACAACTGAGCCTGATACATTCAGTTCAGCACACTGTCCATGGTTAACTTGGTGTTAAATGACAACTGAATAAGCTCATCTACTTGCTGTATATCAGAAATAAGTTAAGGCAGAACTGACCAAATTAGGGCTCGATAAACTCCATTTATGTGCATGTCTTCTAGAGAATACAACTCATTTTACTGTGAAATGAGACTGCCTTCCTTGCTTTCCTATTTCTGTATTCCCTGAGTAATTGTCCACACCAGTTGCAGTGACAGTGTATATTGCCAGGAATAAATTCATTGTTTTGGATAGAAAACCTTGTGAAGACAAATTCTGGCAACATTAGTGGGCTGGCTACCTGACATGTCACATCATAGACATGTAGCTCTGTATGTTTACCACTCCCTATTCTCCTATAGTCACTCCCTGCAGAGCAGTTAATTTTGGCTTGAGGGTTCTGCAAACTAATAAAGCAGGACTTCTGTGCTCACACCTAATTCAATGGGCAACTGGCACATTTTGTCACCATTACTGGAAGATCAAGTCTTGTGAATAGCCTGAGGTCCTGTGACTTACTCTCTATTCTACCTTGCTATAATCCTTTCACCAGTTAAAATTGTTTAGTAATAGTGTAGGCTCCAGAGCAAATGAGATAGCTGAAGCTCTAGCTTCAACCAGAACTGTTCAGAGAATCTTCCCAGTGTGTTTTATAAAAGTACACAGAACATGGTAATTTTGGCAGTTTCTTAAGAACCCGTTTACTGTTGAATATGCCTGAAGAAAGTTGTCTTAGTTTAGTGACTTTTATATAGAACAAAACATGGTCAGTGGGTGTTATCAATTAATACAATTTCTTGTTTCAAGTTAAAAAAATGCACACATATTTATGCATTAATATTTAGAGATGTTCTTATTGTCCTTACTTTAAATGCTGTCTTGTAAGTTTTTGAATGAAAAGCCTTTCTTTCCAGCTGGTAGCTGTCCAGAGCATTTTCCCATGCTATTAATTGTAACTTTCTGAAATGGAGTCTTATGGATTTAGACATGTGCAATTGCTTTGAAGTGTACAAAATTTTATTGGGAAACTATCACAGGAGGGAATCATCATGCCTACTGACATGAGAATTCTCTCACTATTTCTCACTTTCACATTTAGAGTTTAAAATTTCTGATTTTTGTGGTATCATGCTAACATAAGGGTGAGCTTTATCCCCTTGTCTATAGAGTCATCACTTGTCTTCATAAGAAGTAAAATATATTGAACTTCAGCACTTTTATTTTGCTGCTGAAGTGAATGTTCAGTCTTTAAATGATGTGTAAAGGTTTTCATACATTAAATTACTTTCATCGGTGTGTTTTATAGAATGTAGAGCTAGGTGTGAGATGCAGACAATTTTGATTGGTTGCAGTTATCCATTATTTATCTTAACCAAATGGGCCAACTTTTTTTACTGATTTTCAAAAAGCACATTAATCTAGCTCTGGCGTTAGTGGCATTGCAAAATACAGTACAGAAGATGAAAAAAAAAAAGAAAAAAGAGAAAATTCGAGTGTTCAATTCTATATGATTTGTTTTCTCCTAGCTAAAGACTTCAGAAGATATGAATAGTGTCTTGCATCATACATGCTACATGCTGACTGAACCATTATGTCCTTTCTTAACCTCCTTTTGTAATTTTTGAAGTCTGCTCTTTATCATCAATAAGATAAAGAGGTTGTGACAATACCTTGTATTTATAATTATGCAGAGCCTTTCATTATGAAGAAAGCTAACAATTGATTGAGTTTAAATTAATCGTACTTCCCATAACTTAAAGGATTTCAGTCTTGTTCATCTCAAGACATCTTGGCTTTTCACTTGTGATGCATTCCTGATGATCAGGTACTTGCTGTCTACTGCAGCTGCAATGCAGCAGAGCCATTATTAGAAATAATGGAATATTTTTCTGTGTGTGCATTTGTTCAAATGAAACACAGTGTAGTGTGAACCTCCTTGGTGGTTCTGACAGCTGTTGTGTTAAACTGCTTGTTGTGTGCAGTGGATGGGGAAACTGGAGGATTCCAGTAAGTGCCATCAAGGAATTCCTTCTGAGAGAAATGTCATTGATGTGATAAGGGAAATAACTAGGCGTGCTTTGATTAAAAACATAGGTTCATGAAGAACACAGTGTTATATCTCCCTGCTCTCCTGTAAAAACAAGAGAATCTTGTGACTGTCTGAATATGGTAGCCATGTGGTGATAGGTTCTACCCCTTGCTGAGAGTCCTAATAAAAAAGATCAGCTGGTTTGTTTTTTTTTTAATAAGCAAGGGAACAGTAACTTCACCTTTTATTAGAATAGCTCACTTCCAGTTTCAGAGATGGCATTTGGAAACTGTTTTGCTGAAATGCCAAATGTTGTTTTTCTACTCTGAAGCCACAGAGAAACATACCTTTCAGAGATGAAAGAAAAAAATGTGTTAAAACAACATTTAGTGTGTTTTGAGCCAAGCAGATTGTCTTGCAGTTCAGGCTTCTACACCAGGCCATAACACCAGTGACGTGAAAATGTGTGTTGGAAAACTGTTTAGACATTGGGATTTTATTTTTTTTTTATTCCAGCCTATAAAATAGAAAAAGGTTTTTTTTGTGAATTAACTTCTATATGAGAATGTGTGAACAGTGTTCAGTGTCTTCCAGCCTACCTTGTACAGGGAGACATAGCAAGTGTAGTTATCAGAACTTATAAAGCACAGATACCTTTTTATTCCAGTCATAGATGAAATGGTGAATTCAGTCTGAATTTTGCACTTAAGTGGAGCATGTATTGGAGCGGAAAGATGGGAGATGCATCAGAAGTAGTTATGTAACAATGGACATTATTAAAACATAAATAAAACCATAGTCTCATACAAAAGTTTTACAAGGTAGATTAAATATCAAGCCATTTCAGAGCTTTCTGAGGCTGCACTGATTAATTTAAAAATATTAGTTCAGGATAATTGCATGGTAAACAGGTGTAGTCATGACAACATGCATTTGACATTGTATTTTTATATACCTTAGTAAGAAGCTTTAACAGGTAATTCATCATTGGTGTTCATCCACAGAAAGGAAAAAAAGTAAACCAAGAACCTGTTGGACCATAGGAGGAGGGCATGAGGACCTGTAAAATTTTCAGAGTCTTACAGAAACTCATAAAAAAACAAAATCTTTTTTTTTCCCAAACTCCCGTTGCTGTGAATGGCTTCACTTGTTTCAGCAAATTTTGATAGAACACAAAGGAATTGCAGCATGGACAAATCATAAAACTCGCTGTTCAACAATGTTAACTCTTCTCTCCCTAAACTTTAGCATGTGTGACGGCATGATTTTGTATGTAGAGAATGGGTGAAGTTAACCCATTGACTTTGGCTGTATGTAAATTTTTATCAGCATGAAATATTCAGCAGAGAGGTCAGAGAGGTTTCAGTATCTTTTCCAAATGGCATTACTGTTTCCTATGTTCTAGTCCTGTGCCATCCCAACAAAAGATTTATTTATCTTGATTTTCCTCACTGAGTGATTCATCTCCCAATTTTGTCTTTCCATTTCTTGTCCCTCAGTTCATTTTAGATTCTGGTATATCCTGCTCTTCTTCATCTCCATGGCTATTTGTACTCTTCCATGGTACTGATACACAGTTCCAACAAAAATAGCTCTTAAGAAAGCTGAGTTTATCACAGCTACTGTAACTCACATGAGCACAAGTGCATTAGACTTGGCAGCAATAGGAGAATAGTTAATTGAACATCTTAGTGATAGAAGAAAAAAAGTATATATACTTTTGATTACTTGGATTCATGAAATGTGTAAACAGTTAGGACGAGTGCCTTGTGAAGAGTGTGTAATGAGTGGATGAATTAGATTCATTCTAACCAAGCAATGTACTTTTACATTCTTTCCCTGCTATTCTTTCTTCACTGCACTTCTGTGTTGGATGGCTTCAGTTCCTTACTCTGTCTCTTGCTTCTCTGCAGTCTGATGCCAACCTGATAATTGCGAATCTTGACAAGCTTTAAAAGAAACTCTTGTCTCTTAATTAAATAGACCTTATTTTCTTGTTAAAGAGAAAAAAAAGTCCATGGCTTATGCTTTTATGAAAGGAAATAAATCACAGATAATAATGACAACAGCAGTAGGATTCCTAAATCAAAAATAGCAGTGTCCACAATTTTATTACACCCACAGTTGACAGTTAACCTTGGCCACGAACCTGAATTATTTTTTTTCCAAAGCATAGGCTACTTCATATGGCTCAACCCTAATTTTGTTATTGGCAGCAGGCTTGGATGTTAAAATACATGGACAGCATTAATTAAAATAAGGACGCTTAAGTCTTAATGACCATTCTGAACTGAGAATACAACTCTGTATGGTGGCATGGTACTTCTGACAAGATAGGACAGTAGTGAGACTATAAAACAAAATTTTTGGAGCTATTTCTTACCAGACCCTAATAGCAGGTACAGTGCATGGAAAATACATTGTAGTATGCCTTTGCACTGGAGATACTAACAGCTATGGTGTAAGTCCATTTAACTAACAAAAAAACCTCCTTTTTCTGTTTTCTTTTCTAGAACTGATACAAGTTATATTGTACATGCAGGAAAACCAACAGTGTGTGTATGCATTTCTATGTTTGGAATTGCTGATTAACTCTTCCCAAAATGTAGTAAATGGAAGAAAAAAAAGGTCAATTAATGGAAACATAGATTTTTATTTTTAAAGGCTTGGCACTATGCAGTCTCTTGTTTCTTAAATTTTAGAAAGCAATATCAGATTGTCTGCAACTCTTCTGTGTGTAGCTCCTCTGCCTAGTAATTACTAATTAAAAAAAAAACAAACAAAAACAACAAACCAACTCTATTTTTATTTTGTGCTTGTAGGATGGTCGGCTGCGAATAAATGATCAGCTTGTTGCAGTAAATGGGGAGTCACTCCTGGGCAAGTCAAATCACGAGGTTATGGAAACACTGAGACGCTCTATGTCCATGGAGGGGAACATTCGTGGGAGGATCCAGCTGGTAGTTCTTCGGAGACTAGAAGTGCAGACAGAGGTGAAGTAGTAAAAGAATTTATCACATAAATGTCTTTCCAGTCCCAGTATTTTTGCATACAAAAATAACAGCTAAAGCCTTGGGTCACAGAGAGCACATCCTGGCAGAATGAATTCTTGACTTTCTTGGAATCTTTTCATGTTTCACACAGTTTGTGCTTGATATCCCCTGGTCTTGCTGTTGCTAAGTCTAGTCTAAAAGTCGCCTCATATTAATGTGACAAATATTGGAACAAAACCACATGATGTTTCAAAAAAGGGTAGTTTAGGATTAATTTATTGGCATATTTTTGAGTGTCTGTTACTTCCTTCAAGGCAGTAGCTGGGATACAGGTGATCTGAAAAGTTCTGATTTCATTTATTGTCTTGATTTGTTGATCTTATTACCTTAGTGAGACTTGGATTTTACATCACTTGTATTTTTTAAATTTTATTTGTAATTTAATTCACTCACCCTTTTTTAGATTTCGTTTATGATCTCCCTTGTCTTTCATGCATGCATTCACATATGCATGTTTTTTCCATCTTTCTCCAGATACTATGTATGCTGTCTGCCCTTACTACTGACCCCAGTTTTAATGTTGACCCCCAAGTAACTATTTTAGTAGTTTTTCCAACATCTCTACAGTTCTATAAAATATCTACAAGTGATTTTGTGGTATAGGAAGTTGTAAAAAATCCCATTATATAATTCCAAAGGATGATTTCAAGATTCTTATATTAATAAGCTTTGCTAGAAATTTAAAAATGTTAAGAACAGTCATGATTGTGGATGAATTTGCAAAAAATATCAGAAAGGAATAGAGAATGCAGCTATCCTTTAGTATAATGAACTCTTAATATTTTCTTAATAATTTTCTATTTGATGTACTACTATTTTTGATTGAGAAATGGATTTAGAAATATATTACTTCCCAAACATCATTCTCTTTTTGGGAGGACACTGAAAAAAGTCTCACTGATGTCAGTCAAGGCAGGAAAATATGAAAAATGTTCACTAGTAATTCTGGAATATGTTAGAGGAAAACACATTTTTACTTTCTATATGACATATTATGCTGTAAGGAAGAATTAGAAAGCATATGTTCTATTTATTATGCACTCTGGTGACACAAGCAAGGCAGCACACCGTTATGTAAATCTCACTGTTGTAAGTTTTCTTCATATAACAGAAGCCAAATTAAAAAAAACAACCAACCAAAACCAACTTGAAGTAGAACATTGGTCTAATAAAAGTATGAAGCTGCTTTTTATAGTTAAGTGTTTAGTTTTGTATATTATCCAGATGTATGAAAGAGGTAAATAATCTTGACTCGTCTTCTATGAAGAATGCATAATGAGGTCTTTATTGAATCAAATTCATTTTAGAAAGGAATTAATTTTTATAGGGTTGTCTTTAAGTTCAATTGTAATTCCATTTGAGTCTAGAGACTGTAGCAGAAATGGGTTGTTGCCCATTCTTTCCCCTCCCCAAAACAGCTTCCTGAGTACTTCATCTCAGCTTTCTAGAAGGAGAATGCGTTTAGAAATGCATTATTGTTTTTATTGGTTAGGACACTAATGGACGTCTTCCATGACATTTATGTTTTATAAGCTGAACATTCTAATTAGGCTGGTTACTGATCAGTTGTTGGGATATTGATTGTGTCATTTATCAAAGAGCTGGAAAAGCAGATTTATTTTTCTGTTAATTTAAGGGTCCCTGTCCCATTGCGTACAAGTACCCAATGTAGAAGTATTTTGGAACTTTCAAGGTTTAATTTAGCTGGTGATATTTATGAGAAACTAGTAAATTTGGGCATTGCAACATAAGGAATCTTACGTAAACTAAAGATTTTCCACAAATGAAAAGAAACGAATTGTCAGTGGATGTGTGGTGTGCTTCTGTACAGAGGTTCTAAATAGCCTTTTCAAATGGCTTTTGCTGTACTGAGGGAGGAGGAGTGTTGCATGTGCTGCCTGTCCACTCAGACTATATTTGTAGCCATGTTGCCACCATGAACTTTGAATTGTGTTCTTAGGCGCGTTTTTTGACATTTTATTTTTTTTTAATTGTTCTTATTCTATTTTTTTTTATTACTGTATTATTTAAAGAAAGTGTTCCTAAGCTTGAAAGGCAGATGGCAAGGTGATGTAACACATTGTCCTTTCTTACATATTGCGTTTTGGTCAATGACTTGCCAAACCATTAAAACTCTGGCATCATTTTACAAATAAATTTTTGGGTTAGATGCAGGGATTTTATTTTTCTTTCTGTTGATGTCACTATGAAATTTAGGGAATGATATATTTAGCGTAACATTTGCTGGCATAATGAACATACATTTTAAAAATAGAGGCCAGTTGGAGGCCCCTTCAAAGAACAGATTATAAAATCACAAACTATAAAGGTTATTTTGAAAACTAGTCATAATTTCTTCTGTGTGGGTTGTCTGTTTTCCCTGAATAACGAGTACAGAAACATCTTCCTAGGTCTGTCCCAGTTTTAGAAACTGTGAATTTTTATTTTTCCATTTTTTTATTTTGAGTAACTGCTCAGGAGAATAAATTAGGCGATATGGCATGTAAGGGGGGTGGGAAATGTCTCAAATGAAAAGCTGACTAGAGGTGTGACAGGAGTTTGTTTAGCTGCTAGCCAGAAGACCTGCGTTTGGGAGTTTGGTGTAACTCCTTACTTGCAAAACTGCTCTCGTGTGTGATCATCAGAACATATGCAGTCAGTCTCTGAGAGAAGGGAACCAGCTGGCTGGCAGAAAAATACCATTGGCATTGCCCATGTTCTTGTGTTGACAATGTCACAAGCTGCCCTCCCAGATGGAGAATTTGAATGAAGCCAGTGGTGGGTCATGAAAAAAAGACGACTTCGTTTTCGTGCATCATTCATAATGTTCGTTACTGCTTACATCTTGTCTTATTTCATGGCCAGCAGAAACAATCATGTAGAAGAGATCTTTCAAGTTTCACATTTGAATAGAGTGAACGCATGAAGCTGTATTTGTGCACTGTCTGTAGCAATGGCTGATCTTCTGCATTGTCGAACGTTTGATTTTTTTGTTAAAATGTGTGGTTCTGTTTTTCCCTTAGGAACGTTCAGACCAAGGAGTCTGTCAAAAACCAACCTTTGACGGGAGCCATAACTGCGCAGCTGCTTCCCGACGCAATGATGCTGTTCTTCAGCAATTTGTGACATGCAGTCCTCAGGAAAGAATAAAAGGTTGTCTTCAGTTTTCCTCCTTTTTTGCTAAAAGAAAGTGCTTTCTGTTTTGTTTTCTGAAATCCACCGCTACTAGAAAAGCTGTTAATTAGTGGAAGTGCACTCTATGATACTTCGAGTCTTGAAGATCCAGCGAGGGTGGGAGAGCAGACTCAGAAGTTGTGAATTAGATTCCTGGCACAAATTCCAGTTTAAGTAACAGTTTCGAGCTCGCTGCCCCAACACGTAAAGTTGGATAAAAAACAAATGACGAGTGCAAAATATATGTTGTCAAAATGTTTATTTTCCATATATCCTTAATGAGTTCAGTGATTTTTCATGTAATTCTTAGATTATCTCCCAGGTTATAAGCTAAATGAATTTACACAAAAGCCTAGTATTCATAAAGCACACTTGCTTATTTCAGACTTAGTTAAAAAGTGTTCAAAGGCTAGAAACATTCCATTAATTTACAAATTGGAATTCTATTAATGAACTCATAAAAAAAAAATTAGGTAGACATGTACATTGCACAAACAAAACCTACATCTGTGATCACATATAAGCATGTACGTAAGATCTTTTAAGACCAATTATTTTCCTGTCATCTTTCATTTCTTATGGCATACTGTAGTATTTATACAGTTTACACCTGACTCAGCAAGGTAGTAGTAATTTGAAAAGTGTAAGTATTTGAGAAGGTTTTGACCCCTCTACTTTTAAATGTGCTCTTATCCTTCCAGCCAACCACATACTTAAATACCTTCCAGTGCGGGGGGAATATTTCATGTAGTGGACTTATGTATTATTTTTCCTGCCTCCCTAGACAACTGTTGAATTTGGCCTGTCTGCAAAAAGTAATTTCATAGGCTGCTGTGTAGGGTACTTTAAACCCAAACCAAACAATCTATATCTGTAGAGCTTGAGAGAAACTTCTATATAAGGTAGGGATAAATAATTTGTGTTGACTTCAGTATTTTGAAAATGTGACTCCAGGTTAGGAATTAGATATAGACTCAAGCATTGTAAATATTCAAAGATCAAATCCTTTTGTTATCTACTTTATGTTTCTCATGTATGGAATTCACACTGATTCTGTAGTTACAGGAGAAAAGGCTTATACTCAAGAGCTAGCCTCCCTGTAGAGTTAGTCATTGCCAAAAGTATCAGAGAGCAGTAAATACCTTTAAACACTTTCTTAAACATAAAAGCAACTGCTCTGGAGCCATTCATACATTCAAAACAAAATATGGTTTACTACAAAGAGCTTTACTTTCAGATGAGGATTCTCAAACTGTGATAAAAATATTTGGATAACTAGCTTACAGCTCATTCATAAAATACTTTTCAATAGACATATTTTTAATTAAAGAATGACAGTAAGGCATTATAGCAAAATAATGTGAAGGGCTTAGAAGAAGCAGATGTGTGTTTGGATGTGGAAAGGGTGCTTTGGTGCTGCTGAGGGCCTTTGTCAGGGAGAGTTGGCATGGCTGGGGCTGCCCAAGCATGGCCTGGGAGCACTTTGGAATTTGAGTCGGTGGACAACAGATAAAAAAGACATTTCTAGCACTTGCTAGAATTATCACTGTATTGTGATTTCTGTTAAGATTTGGAAATTGATGAGTAAAATTTTAAGTGCTCTTAGTGGATCACTTTCAGCAGCAGTGTCTGCAGTAGGACTCCAATCTGAAATTTCCTTGATAAACGACACTTTGGGCTTACAGTAGTCCTGCACATTGTAGACATTTTTCTCTGATTTTGAAGTCATAGTGTTTAGTATTATTGAGCTAATACTCATTCTGCTTACCATATGAGCTTGTCACTTATTTCCAGGCACTGTTACAAAAAACTGTTTTACATTGCATCTTATAAAGTTTTGTCCTTGGTGCATTAAGGCACCTGTAATGGCATAACACTACACCTATGCACAGCTCTCATCTAACTCAGTTATAAACTTCAGGTGGACCGTTCAAGGACATGAATCACAGACACGGTGAGCCTCTTGTGACAGGCAGGAACCATCCCTTGTACATTATTATGGTGTACTATCAAGATCTTCTGTAGAAGTGTGGTCGGTACATTTTTACAAAGAATAATAAAAGATAGAAGAGATTCTTAACATAATATAACATCTAACATAAGAACTTAATGACAGGAGATGTATTGAATTTTGTAAAATGTCTCTCAATTAATGTTTTCTAATAAGTTGTTTGCAGTACCATTCACACCAATAAAATTCTTATAAAAGCTCAGCAAAAATACACTGAAGCTTGGCCTGCTAATGTTACTGTCTGTTTTAAGAGTCTTTTTTATTATACATGAGCAAGGAAAACTAATGTCTAGGGAAAAGTGGTTATAGCCAAGACGTTACATTTTGTCTTGCCTGTGGATATTTAAATAAAGGGGGAGGAGATACTCATCCAATATAGAAATGCCAGTGTTTGTTCTGTTTTTGCATGAATAATACTTGCTGCCTTCAGGTCCTCACTTCCTTTGCTGCCAAGCTGTTGCACAGATTCAGTGTTTTTTATAACAACCTCTTTGAGAATTGATAGTTCAGTGCCAGAAGCTTTACACTTACGTGAAAGATTACTGGAATGTGTTTCATTAGAGGTTCTTATGTATTTCTTATAACCCTACATTATAAATGGTTATAGTGGAAATGCTGTCATCTTTCTGGTTAAGTAGCAGAATAATCACAAACTCTAATACCATAGACTGCTGACTCTTCATGGTTGTACAAACATCTCTGTTTTCATACATGTGTGGTAGCTTCAAGATAGAAAATGGAGAAGTGACATTTGAAATTAATGTCTACATTTTTCTTGTAAAAATTATATGTTTACAGACTCAAATTAGTTGCTTTCTTGAGCAGTTTTAATAGCTGAAAATTCAGTACATTTTGCTTAGTGGCTTAGGTGTTCCTCTGATCTCTCTGAATCTGTTAAGACCTTTTTCTTGAGAGATGACTGTATAATATTCTTCATATTAATACTGAAGGTATATAAATGTTGTTGCTTAGCAAACAAACCACTGAATAGTTTGAGTAGTTCATGGGTTTTTTTTTGAATCATAGTAATTTTTTGGTGTAAGCTGAATGCCTTTTGTAAGGGTAGAGAAGGAATTACCATAATGGTAAGAAAATGACAACAGTAATTCAGAAATGCCTCTGTCTCCTCTTGCTATGGGGTAACATAAATTTTTCTTCTTCTGAACCCTTTGATGAGAATGTGATTATTTTCTGTACATGGAAGGTGGTAAATGTTCCCCAACAATGGGAATGAAAGCACGAACCTACACCAGTTAAGATGCAGCTATGTAGAAAAGAAAACCCACTCAAATGGAATAAAGCAACTTGTGCCTAGCTCTCAACTTCACTATTAAGCACAAAGGTTCCCTATATTTATCTTTAATTATCCACTGCATATCTGAAAATCAGCTTTTCAGAAAATCCCAAGGGCTATGTTTTCTTCTTGGTGTGATTTTAATTCTTGTTTAGTTAGTTTAGGGATTTGAATAATTTGTGACTCACTTCAGCATTGCTTGAGGCCTTCAAGTCCAGTCATTGATCAGTGAACTGTACTTGTTTCTGCGGCTTATTTAATCCCTTCTAAAACTTTATTTCAGAGTTCCCAGCGTCTGATTGTGGCAGTGGTGAAAACGAAACCCCTCCACCTCTCCCACCACATCCCAGTGAGGATCTGCTGAAAGAGGATTATAATCATAGGTTGGACTTTGGCTGTTCTTAATACTTACTGCCCCAATTTCTCATTAGTGATAGTAGTTATAATTTATTTTAAAATATTTTTTTATTTTGTAAAAATCTGTACCGCTGTTTTTAGTCACCTAGATGATCCTGAAATGTAAGCTGGGAATGTTATTTTAGCATTTGGTGCATTGTAAATTGCAGTTGTTTGTAAGCTGCGGTACTCCTGCTATCCATGGCATAGGGGTCACAATAACCAGCATGTGTTCAGTTAAAAAGAATCCCACAACATAATCCTAACAGAAAAAAAAGTTCATTTAAAATGACACCAGTGGGTACTATGTGTAGAGGCTGTGCCTGAAGTCTTTTAAAGCTTTAAAAATCCTATCCAAATTCATTTTGTAGAAAACTGAGATTACTTTTGTAGCGCATCAGTCAAAGACATCCTTGAGTTTATAAAATGAAGCTTCAGTAATTTTGAAAATTGAAATGCATAGGGGAAAAGTTAATAGGTGCTTTACCAGTTTTAAATGCATTGGGTAGATCTGACATATTTTAAGAATAACTTTTTAAACGGCTGGTGTGCTTAATGGCAGCTACAAGCTTTGGTTTTCTTAAAAATACAGAACTTTGGAAATGCAGAAAAAAGTGTAAACATGTTAAAATTCATGATGGAAGATACTTTGTCTACCTCAAGTAGCATAGGATGTCCAAGCATGATTTCAACCTGTCTTTCTTCTGATGCTGAAAATTGTGTTGAACACTGTTTACACATTTTGTGTGTATTCAGTTTTGATAGTCTTGCAACTGTTTTATGGCAATGATACTAGCAAAGTATGTACTTCAGTGGAAAACTTAGCAATACTTCTGTCCTCGGGTAGATTGATGTGATTGAGAGCTGCTTTAAATGATTGAGAGCTGATTTAAATGGCTGAGAGACTGATGCTGCCATTGGAATTTTGGGTTTTTTGATCATGGGGCGGTTTATATGACACCTGGTCTGCTGGCATCAGATGAGGTACATCTCTCTCATAGGGGAAGGAGGATTCTGTCACATGAATTGGCTGGGCTCATTGATAGAGCCTTAAACTAGATAGTGGTTAAATAGAAGTAGCAAAATGGAAAACAAAACAAAACAAAAAAAACCACACAAAAAAACACAAGCAACAAACAATCTAAAAATTAGCAGGTAATGGTATGTTCCTCTTCTGCTAAATAAAACATGAATTGTTTAAAAGCAATTATCACTAAGCATTTACATTTATATTTGCATCTGTCATGAAAAACAAGTGACTGGAGGTGTTAAGTCTGAGAAAATAAAGGTAAGGATCAATAACTGATTTTAAAATGCATGGCTGTGAGCTACTAGAGGAAGAAACACGTGTATATTTGTGCATGTTGTAATTAGTTCACTTGTATTTTGGACTGGTGCCTAAAATGTCTTTTTTTTTTTTTTTTCCTGCAGCACTATCATAAATTCAGCAGTGCATTTAACAGATCAGCATATCAACCTGAGATCTCTAACACCAGCCAAACAGTCTGAATCAATTAATCTGAAGGCCTCAAAAAGCATGGATCTGGGTAAGAAAGGGTGGGATGACATAGGTCAGTTTTTTGCCCTTATCCCATCTGCACCATCTCTGTTTCTTGCTTTTCTTTCTTGAACACAAACATCAGGGAGTAAGTTCTGTAGAGGAGCAACAATGATGGGGACAATGATCAGCCTCCTGTAGCATATAATTACAAGTACTCTTTTTATTGAAGCTGAAAAATGTTTTATTTTTCTTAAAGGACTGCTATACATTTTATTGAAATCTTAGCTGAGGTAAAGAGAGTGTTTTTAAAAAATGGGCAAAAACAATTGCTGTACAAGTTTTATATGTCTGGAAAAATATAGCAAAACAACAGTAACTAAAGTTATTTTCACATAAATTATAAATTATTGCAAAACTACATTGGGCAAAGGCTAGCTTTCCCAAGAAAAGTTGTATATTTCTTCATTGACAGTGACAAACACAAGCAATCAAAGTGCTGTGGTAGATCTTTATAAATGCTTAAAGATTGGTAAGGTTATAGTCCTCTACCCATCAATGCTGGGCAGAATTTCTTGCAGGATGGGTGAAGCAGGAAGTAAATGGTTCCTTCAATACAGGGAAAGCATTTGTGGGTGGAAGACTGAAGGGCTATTGCAGTTGAAAACCAAGTCATGTTTTAATGAGACTTCAAGGAAAAAAATTGCAATGAGAGTTCAAGGAAAAAAATAAGCTTTTATTTTTCCTTTTAATTCTAGGTATGTGGCACTCATTTTTTTATATAATTTTTTAAATGTGTCAGTGGAATAACTGAGACCTACCATTAAGGTGTCTTTAATCATAGATTTGTGTTTTGTTGAATCAGATTTTGTACAACATTAATAGAAAATTATTAATATAAAATGCATCTAATGCACATAAAATACCCCAAAATTGGCATATAAAGTTATGTCTCTCAAGCATTCACATAGTACACACTCCAGAATGGATTTTTTGGGAAGAAAAAGTATTTCTTATTTCATTTCTATATTTTCCTCATTATTTAGCTGCAGTCATGACCTATAGTAGCTTTTCCTCCCAACATGCATCTCTGTACCCATTCTGGATTTCAGTGCTTTCTTTGTCCAAAAAAACCAAAACCATCCCAACCAAAAAAACCCCACAACAGAAAAAAACACCAACCCACAAAATCCAAACAAACAAAAAAACCACGAAACAAACAACAAAAAATCTACCATCAAAACATGGGAAATGCTGCTGTCTTCATATTCCAGACCTAGATCCGTGGTCTCAAGAAAGATTTATTAGCACCACAGAGAACTATTCAGCAGGAATGGTAACAAAGAGGAGGTGTCCCCTATATGAAAATGCTTGTATAACTTCTGGGCCCTCTTTTTCCAGAAGTCATGGGATGCTGTCTGCTTATTACTTTGCTTGTGTTCTCAAGTTCTGCAGATCCTTTAAAAAAATAAATCTAACATAATGAACAGAAAAATAGCAGAATTAGAGTCCATGTGGAGAGCTCTGAGACCTTAGAAAATGTGACTTAGCTGCAGTTCCTTTCCTTTTAAATGAAGTTTTCTCTGAATCAGCTGTCTCTGCAAATCTGGGAAGACATAACCAGCCTTTCACATTACAAGGTGCAGAAATTGACTGGGTGTCTAGACCGGAATAACATAATAAAGTCAGTAAGCAACAGAATTGGTGTATTGGGCATAAATGTGAAATATGTGCTGCTACTCACTTATGAAACATTCTACTTATAATTCATTCATTGTCTAATTATAAGAATACAAAAGGCATGGATTACATAAAGGCATTGTCATCAGAAGGATCATCAAAGGCACATAACAGAAAATTTTAAATGAGGGACCCAAGAATCTAGATATTTTTGCAGATTGTGAAGCTCAAGAAAAAGTAGTATATTCATTAAATTAAGTTGCTAATGAAATTTCATAGCAAGGGTCTTTCTGGCTTTGATGAGCACTGTTGTATATACAAGAAGCAAATCTGATAAGTAAACACTAGTCTATAATTATGTGGTTCATGATGGAAACCCATTTAACATGGACTTTAACTTTTCAGTTTTTATATATTTTAGTCTTGGAAACCTTTGAATGTTTAATCTCTTTTCCAGTCACACCTGTTCACAAAATAATAATCATTATAAATTAATGTCCATCGTGAACAATATCAGGAGATGCATAAGGATGAGTGATCAAAAAGTGTTCAGTACTGATAACATGTTGTCAGTATGTCATTGTTATTGTCATTGTTGCCCTCAGAAACAGGTCTTGCAATGAAAGGAATTTGGTGCACGCAGCTGAAGGTAACTTACCAGTAGGGCAGATATGGTTTAGTTGTATTGACTCCTGGTGTGTTCCTGTATTGCCAGTCAGATGGCTGGACAGGAGCAGAAGGCAAGAACCCCTGCTACTGGTCGTTTAGACAGGGCTTTATTGCTGCCATGTGTGTGCCACGAGTCAAAAGAACTGACAAGACTTAGCTGCTAAATCCATGAACACCATTACTCCAGAAGTAGCGTTGTCTGAAGTTGATGTATTTATTTGAAGAACATATTATTCACATATGAGTTACATTTTGATGGAATGCACTTTTAAAAAGACAATAGAAATCAGCGGCACATGTGAGTTACTGCATTACTGTTGTAGAAATAATAAAAAAAAATAAATACAAAAAGGCAAGTGTAGTGTTAATTTCTTTGGTTTTGAAGGCACGAGCAGAACCTTGCCTCATATGTACAGATGTCCTTGCACAAAGTGTATAGAGGCAGGGTGACTGTTGCCCTGCTTTAACATCCCTAATTTATACAGCAGTCAAAGGCTTCTCAAAATTTACAGCTTTGTTCAGAGTAATAGGGTACAGATTAGTTCCATATCAGCTGTAAGTTCTAATGTTCTTCCCTGCTGCTGTGTTGAGATAATGACAGCACTTTCTGGATCACTGGTAGAGTTCATATCCCGTGCCTTATTGGCATATCTTTTCTTTGCCTTGTCTACTTGTACTTTGAGCTAGTGGTGATAAAAGAGCAGAGCCACTGCTTTCCCTCTACTGATCCTGGCAACTGACATGCTCACTTAGTTGCATATGTTTTTTGCCATAGGTGATACTGTTTGAATATGTTAGCAAAAAAAAATAATTTTATACTGTGATTTCAAGAATTTGTGCAGAGCCAAATGAAGTCTGACTTTAAATGCATGCCTGTACTGACCAAATTTAGACTACATGATGCTTGAACTTGTGCTTATAGCATAGTGTTAAAAATAAGATAAATAAATTCATAAATGCTAGAAAGAAATGTTGTGTTTCTCCTTCCTACTTTCAAATGGTGATCTTTTTTAGAACCCTAACATCAGATTGAAAATTAAGAAATCAATGGCTTCTATACAAGTCATTGGAAGGATGATCTTCCCTTTAACAACCTTCTGTACATACATATTTTCTTATATGCTACCACAACTGTCTAGAGAACAATTTATATATAGTAATTCATTGGAATCCCTTTTCAGTTATGTTTGGTTTTTAACTTTTTTGAAAACGTGATTTTTGTGGAGAATAAATAGCAATATGAATTTAAAAAAAAATATTTTAATGCAAGATTGGATGTTGAAAATAGATGAGCTGTATAGAAAAAGAAAGGAAAGAATGTGCTTTTTTTATTTACCTCCAACACTCCTATTTTCCAGAATTTTTTATGCACAAGAGTAATTTAGGCTATGCATAAATGTACTGTAAAAACTGCAGCCATGGGAATTGTATTCAAACACATGAAAGTGTGCCTTGTTTTAACCTGAAGCAACATGAAATTGAATCATATGAGTATATAGCAATTTACTTGTGCATCTATTCAGGCAAAGTACTGTGTAGATTTATATTTGAGGATGTTGGTATAATAACTCGTGACCACTATCCCAAGGCGTTTCCTTTACCTATAAAAAACAAAACCACACAGATCTTAACTGATTAAGCTCTACAGACTGAAGAAATGGAAATGTCCTTTACTTGATTTTACGTGTGAGTAAAATATTACTTGCTAAAACATCATTAGACATACTCATAAGTCTCTTAATCTTGGGGCACATTTATTAAAAGATATCACCCAAATTATTTATGTATTTAGGAACAATTAACAAGTGAATATGCAAGATGTAAGGTATGTAGTATTCTGCAAGGAAGCCAATATTTAACTAAATGCTAATTTATTTGTTTTTGAGGAGATGTGTTTTATTGCAGTTCCTACTTTTAAAACACCTCAAAACAAATTGTTTCACATCCAGAAGGATGTGGATAATGCAATGTAGATGTTACTAGATATAAGTTACTTGTACTTTGCCCTGAACCAGATTATTCTTATTCTGAGTACTATTTTGAATATTGAAAGAAATATCTCAAATGAGATACTGGAGATTACGATTCTATATGTTTTGATTCAGATACAATGAAAATAATACATTTTGGGAGATCCCTAGTGAGAGATAGGGGATTAGTGGCACAAAAAGTGCTTTGGTATTTTAAAATCATTATTTTGTTAACTATGTCATATGTATGGAATACCTTTGTCAAGTTGCTTTGGGTTGAAACCCACTTCAGAACCCTATTTAGGGGCCAGTTATGTTCTCAGAACATAAACAAGGAAACAGAGGATATGCTAGCTCAGAATTCTAACAACTATTCAATGTTACTGATTTATAACAGTAATTGAACAAATTTTCTCTTTAGGCATAAGACTTCTCAAAACCAATAATGTCATGGGTTTAGGAAAGACTATATTATATATGTCTGTAATTGTCTTTGGGATCAAGGGCCAAAAGAAATTTAAAAATTATTCTAGTTTACATCATGAGCAACTTTCTCATACTGTCAGATTAGATGTATGTTTTCTGGGGCCACTCTGCAGAACACATTTTATGAAATGAACACAATGTAGTTTTGTCAGTTTAAATGACATTCAAATTTCTGTTTGTAAGATGTATAGGTAGGGTATGAAACAAAACTATGTAAGTGCTAGGGACACTGTGAATTGAATTAAAATGAGACTGAAATAAGATTTATTCTGTAGGAAAATAAAGGCTTTTAACAAGGTCGGTTCCATTACATGGTTTTACACCAGATCTGTGTTGATGCAATTGAGGGGAATGCGAGCTATGGCATAAAGGCAGATGTGGGCAGGAGGGAATATTAACTTTTTGATGTAATTTTGTAGAAATAATTTAAGATTGAAGGAATCTTACTGTGGAGCAGGCTGGGAGCGTCTTGTGATCTGTGATGGTGATAAAATGTCCTGGTTTCACCTGGGATAGAGCTAATTTTCTTTTCTTAGTAGATAGCTGCTTAGTAGCCAAAAGAGTGCAGTGGTTTTAGATTCAGTATGAGAAGAATTATAATATGATGATATTTTTGATTGTTCATAAGGAATCAAGGACTTTTCAGCTTCTCGTGTTGTGCTAGTGAGCAGGAGCATAAGAAGTTCAGGGGGGAGCATAGCCAGGTCAGCTAATCCAAACTAGTAAAAGGGATAGTCCTTATCACAAAATGTCATGCCCAGTATATAAACTGGGGTGAGCTGACCAGGAAGCTGGATTGCTGCTCTGGTTAGCAGGTAGTGAACAATTGCATTGTGCATCATTAGTCTTTATTTATATGGTTTTTGTTTCTCTTATATTCCTTTTCATTACTAATTTTGTAATTATCATATCTTCTTGTTTTATTTTAGTTACTAAACTGTTTTTACCTCATCCTGTAAGTTGTTCTTTCTTTCCAGTTCTCATCCCTGTCCCACTGGTAGCACCCCCAGTGCTGGCTGGGATTAAACCACAACATGGAGCTGAGAAAATGGTCAATGTGGTAGTTTCCTACACTGCTTTAGTTTTGAAGTGAGCTCTTAGATTATTAAAGTGTTTGAGGGAGAAAATTCAAAAAAGAACAATTTGTTATAAATCTGTTCCTTACACTTTGTCTTAAATCTGTTCCCTATCAGTATTTTAACCAGTGAATGATAGATTAGATAAGAAACTTGTGGTTTAACCCTGGGAGTTTGAAAGAAGTGTTAATGACATACGGGAGATGTGTAGCAGAGGAGTTGGATCAGTTTTAGCCTGGTAAAGTTTCTATGGAAGAGAGAGGATTAGAGAAGACAACAAAAGTGTAAAAGAAGCCATGATGGCCTCAATTACCAGTATAAGCTTCAGGAATGAGTAGTTGTGCCACTAGAAATACAAGAAGAAATTTGTCACGCTGGCTGGGAAATTATAAAACATTGTTATTTTCTGCCAGGACAAAAATGTGTCCTGTGGACAGCATCAACTCTTATGCTATTTCTTCTACAACAAATAGTAGTAAAAGTGAACACAAGCATAGACATTCTCATTCTCATGTGCTGACACACAAAATGCATCACCTGGGGACCTTCTCTGAATACAGTGGAATTATCATTTCTAACAAAATTGTTCTGAAAAATACAATTAGACAAAAACCTTGTACAGGTGAGAAAAAGAACTCAGAATCTTGTTTGAAAATATAATTTCTTCCTGTCTTTGAATGTGCTCTGCATGACATCCCAAATGTTGTGGTAGGTGCCATTTTGGAAAAGGTTTACTTTTTTTACTGCTTTAAGTGCAAGATTTTTGCTAGTCTCACTGCTTTTCAACACTGAACAGGAATCTGTCAAAGACTCATCATATGTCAAGAATTAATAGCTGGTGGATAACCAGGTGGAACCCAGAAGAAGAAAGATGCGGCCCTTACATGAAGTTTCATTGTCACAAGAGAGGGGAGGAGGAAGAATTATTAAAGGAAAATATTTTAAGACAGTGCATATTTATACTTCCTAATACAAACATTTTATTGCTCCTTTAGATTTTAGTATAAAAGCCTGTGGTCTTTCTGCGCAGTACTACAGGGCAAACCTACAACAGCAAGTACCATTTTCGAAGTGACAGTTGAGACATTTGACAAAATTTCTCTGAGTGATTTATGTCACTCCTAAATGAAGAAATGCTTCACCAACAAAGAAAACCAAAAATATTGCAAGAGAAGTATGTCAGTGGCACTATCATTGACTTAAATTAGTTGATTATGCAGTGCCTTCATTATGATGAAAAGGCTGGGTAAGGATTCAGTTCATCAGAAAATAAAAGGACAAATTTGTAGCTTTGCTACAGCCCTTGATGAATGATTAATGCATAATATGAAATTTTATGTTGAGCTTCTTATAGACTAATAAAGGTATCAGGAAGTTTGTTTTCTAGGATTTTTTTTTATGTTTTAGTATCTATTATTATTTCTAATTAATTTTAATTCTTGTTTGCCTCTTTTCTGAGTGCAGAACAGCATCTTGTCTTCAAAGCTATGTGTCAATTTGCCCAGCAGAAATAGTAGTGGCTTTCATATGTTTAGCAGATTTTAAGTATCTCTTAGTCAATGTGCAAAACTCATTAGAGGCAGTGAGTTGAATATTAGTATTTTATCTTGTGAATAGTAGTAACTCCTTGTTTGGGGGAAAAGAATATAATGGTACAGTGATTGAACTTGGCAAAAGGTGAGAAATTGGTTATTGCAGTTGGCAGCAGCATTGATTTGTGCTTCTTTAAACCACAACTGAGAAGTAGTTTCTTGGACTTTAAGTAAACCCAGACTGTCATTTGAGGCAGTAGTGAAGGTGGTTGTGTATTAAACCATTGAAAATAAAGTAATTCAAATAAAATGGCTGCGGTGGTTATCTTGAGTAGGGCACAGGAATGACAATCAAAAGATTATATGGAAGGACATGGATGCATTCTTG
Organism: Ceyx melanurus; assembly: GCA_024611195.1. NCBI lineage: Eukaryota > Metazoa > Chordata > Aves > Coraciiformes > Alcedinidae > Ceyx > Ceyx melanurus. Next base: position 60,563 of record JANHGL010019682.1, read on the forward strand.
TGTGCTTTTACTGTTACTGAACAATACTACTTATCTTCTTAAAACAGCACTCTGGAATTATTACCTTGGAAAATCCTAATAGATCTGATTATTCATGGTATAGAGTGTTGATAGTTTTTACCAATTGTTGGGGTTGTTGGCATAGTTTTTGGGGTTTTTTTTCTGTCAGTGATAAAGATATGTTTGTTTTAGTAATATTCCATATTTCATGATCTGTGGTCTTGGTAGTTCCCCATATGTCCCCACTTTTATTAAATAGCTGTCACAGTTATGACACTTTTATTTCAGCAATTACTTTGATTCCTGAATATGAATACATATCTGGATTCTGTGATGAAAATGTGGTTCCTAAATTATAAATGTTACTTTAAAAGAACTAGCATATTTTATATTAACAAACATCAGTAACTTCATGGACTAACATCTGGAGTTCCATAGACATCTCAGAATGGGAAATATTTGTTTAATTTACCACTTAAGAAGTATCTTCTTGTTTTTGAATGTATTTACTCCTTTACATTGAATTTTCCAAGAGTTTTCTGTTTACAGTCCCCTAAATAAGTGGTTTGGTTTTTAACTTAACAATTCTGGCTCAAGAATATGTAGCTTTTCTTGTGTCTTCATAAAAATAATCAAAGCTGAAATTTTGTTATAGATGTTTTCCTGATATATTCCAGTCTGGCACTGCACATTCCCAAGTGTGATCCTCTTGAGCTGGGATTTTTCATAGTTACTTGCAAAGCAATTATGTTTTGATGTTGTAATATAAAAAAAAATAGAATTTTTTTTACTTGAGTTTTAAGATGAGGCAGTATTTTTTTCCCCTGTTTAAAGTCTTTCAGGCATGTTTCTGCAAGCATAGGCCAACACTCATAGAATCTAAGAAAATAAACTTCCACTTAGCTCTTGTGTTTTTCCAAAGCCAAGGCAGATAACCAGAAGAATACTATTTTTTTCATAACTGAACAATTGCATGAATTTTTAACTTATAGATCAATGTTTTCAAATGCTCTTTTGTGGAACAGGACATTTTATATACTTTCTACATGAAATACTCAGTTACAAAGATTTCTACTTTAACATACAATGTATTTATCTCCCTTTAACAACTTCCTTCTTTTCTGTTGTGTTCTCCTTGTTTCCAGAGGAAACAGGTGAAAGAGTGGGTTTCTTATCTAGTTAACTTGTCTGTGCCACTCCTGTTCAGTCTAATGAAAGATGGCCAGCCTAGAATTCACTGCTTAAGTGCAGTGTGCCATGAAATGAAAATTACCCTGTGGAGGGGCGCAAACGTTTTGTTCAAACTTTGATAGGAGACTTTAATTTTTGCATTTCCCAATTTTTGTGTATGTGTGCTTAAACTCATAATGCTTACCTGGTATTTTGGTGTGATTATTTTTCATTTTTTGATCAGTTTAGTTTTTCTTTTTTCCTTCCAGTATTAAAATGTAATCTTTGTGTGTGAAGCTGGTATGTGAAGTATGACTACATTGAACTGATTTATCCCTCTTAATAATGTAAAACTTAGTTTCAGGCAAACCAAGTCATCAGCATAGTTTAAAGAAGTGCTCTGAACCCTGGTATCTGTGTACCTTGGTATCTATGTACTGTAATATAACCTACTCTAATTATCATATATTATAGTGGTTGCCATTACTGACTGATATAATTATGGCTGCAAAACAGTTTCCATTATAATCCCTTGTTTCACACATTCATAGCTTGTCAAAGCACTAACCTTTGGACTAAAGTTTTTTACAGTTGCTCTTCTTAGAGGTAAATTTGTGGGGAGGGAGTAGAAAAAGGAGTTTGAACTATCATTGTGACAAATCCTTTTCGGGTCAGAAGCTAAGTAGTTAACATTTCTAGGGACTAGAAAAACCTAGAAAAAATGTTAAAGTTCAGGGAGTACCAAACTGCCTTGAATTTTGGTTGCACTTCTAATTTTGACTAGCCCCATTGCTATTTGTTTTGTAGTGTCTCTGGGTAACACTGCAAATATTATCAGTCTTTTTTTTTTATTAGCATCTACGTCCCACAGTAAAACTACACTATGTCAATTTTGCTGATAATCGGATTACAAAGGTGGAGAAGAGATACAGTGGTCAGTTACATATTCATTATTGTAAATCCAGCTCCTGAATCTGATACTGATTTTGGCAAGGAAATGCTTCCCTAAGAGTGAAGTGGGAAGGCAATATAATAAAATGTTTACTGTGGTAATTTTCCCAGTAGTATCTCCAAAATGTCAATTAAGTACTGCACTACTCTTTCCTGAGTAGAAAATACCACATTCCTGTATCATAGGAGATAACCCTACATTTTATGATGACCACTATGCAAAGCATGTTTAAGCTTCAATTTGTGGTATTTTTGGTGTGGCTTGACAATTTATTTTATCATATAAAGAGATAATAGGCATAAAATAAGGGAGTGCTTGGGTATGTGGCATTGAAGGATAAGCTTTCAACCTTTACATTCATTTCCTTTGCTGGTTTTATCATCCCTAACATGATATTAGCACAATTTCTTTGCATAGAATTCGTTTTAAGAAATGGTGATTGGTTCTTCCCCTCAGCCCTCAAGGAGAGTATTTTAATTAGTTTCATGAGATATATGATTATAAACCGAAGTACAGTTAGTGAAGAAAAATTACAAGTTTTGTTAGATTCAGAATTTGCTTTTCCACTAGTCTGTCTGCAAACTGTTGCTACTGTAAACAGGATGCTTCTTTACAAATTATGTGAAGTACTAAAAAAGTGTGATTTACAGATAAAAATAAAATAAATCATAATGTAAAAAAAATCGTAAGCCTTTCAAAAGATCCGTTTTGGGGAGACCTTATTGTCTGCAGAGGATCCTGTGAGTCAGTGAGATGTCTTGAAGGTGAGAAGGTTTCAGCATCTGGATTCATTTTACAATTGAGGCCTTTGATCTGAAAATGTTACAGCTTCCTTATGCTCTGTGATTTGTGTGGCAGGATGAGTTATTCACAAATGTGATTCTGACAACTCAGTTTTGAGTGTGTAAGTGCTGAGGTCCTGATCTATAACCTAAAAAGACTGCTGGTAGTCCTCTTACTGGTTTCAATGGGCTTTGATTCAGATACTTGGACTTTGAAGCACCCCCAGGTAGATTAGGTAAAAATATTATAAAGATTTAGGATGCTACATTTCTGAAATAATTTGACAGTGTTTCAAAGGCTTGTGAATTTAAGTAAGTTTCTAATCTTCATATCTTTTATTTTATTCCTCTAGTGGCAGATGAAAGCAAAGTTGGTTTGCTGGCTGGACACAAATTAGGTAAGATGTTCTCCTGTTTGGGAGGGAAAATTGACAACTGAAATTGTGTGGACAGTAAATGAAATCAGTTCACAGAAACTGTAGTGACTGAAGGCATTGCAAATTAAGGCATTACTTTGTATGCACTGATTCCCAAGTTGTACAGTGATGAGTTGGGAATTGTTCTTTGCCAGGCAGTGTATGTAGACAAGTCACTTTCAGGAAGAGCTGTAACTTTATTTTTCAGTGCGGGTGTTGTTAATTGAAGAAAATGCCCTTTCTAATAAGGGCAAGTGCAACATGCATTTTCTCCGAGTTCCACTTCCATTACCAGGAATGTTGAAGATAACACTAAAAAAATAATCCCACAGATTAAAAAAAGAATGTGAAAGCTTTTCCTTTCACTGTGCTTATTTAGTAGAAATACTTTTTTTTTTAGCTTAAACTTTTCATGCCATAGTACTAAAAAAAATATTCCATACTGCTGTCATTGCTGCACCTCTTAATACGTTCCAAAAACCACACCATCCCACTGCACAACTTTTCAGTTCTTGTAATGAAAGAACTTGCAAGTAAATACCACTTAGGTCTGTAATGTTCCACAAGCCGTGGATAAGCCTGCATAAGAAACCTTAAACTTTCTAGAAAACTCAAGTTACTCAGCATTCTCTTCTGATGTCACAAAAAAACATAGTTTCAGGCTGCATCTTTGTAACATGATTGCACATTGTGCTTTTCCTCTCCTTTGATAAAACTTAAAAACTGAATCCATGTAAAGGAAGGCTAACTATGAGATTCCTGATTGTTTATGGTATTTCTTTTCTGTGCAACTTTCATTCTTTAGTTTTGTGGTGTGGAATTTCCTTATCTGAAGAACTTTTCCTAAACTTTGTAGACAAAATCTTTCTAAATATTTTCTGGCATCTTTCCTAAGTCTTTGAACTTCTTGGATTCTCTTTCAGCACCACTGGGTAGTTCATATATCTTCTAACATTATCACAGCCGGGCAGAAAAAAATTCTTTCAACTTTTTGTTTGGGGAATATGAAACCTTCAAAAAAATTATCTGGTCAACTTGAAGAAGCTAGGGATGTTGCCCTTGGATTGTTTCCTGTGCAGAAAAATTACTACTAACATTCCAATATTACACGGCTTTCTAAAAATTAGTGAAATTCACTGCTATCAAAGAATATTAGAGGGATAGCTGATGAGATCATAACTCATTAGCAATCAGTTGTTGCAGGTGTATTAAGCTTTATACTATTACTTTTACCAGCATTTGTTCTTCTTTCTGCACATTTCTCCAGATTCTTGAAAACTGACTTTTTGAAAAGTTTTCTATTTTACGACACCTACAAATTTTACATGAGAATGTGGATCCATGCTTATTAAACTTTTGCTTGTTTGCTTTACTCATCCTTCACAGACCCTTTACATGTACTTAAGCTTTTTTTCATAGACTAAAATCAGTGGTAAACAGATCACCTAAGGAATACATACAAAGTTCCTACATGTTGTTTCTTTTTTTCCTCTTCAGGATAAAAGGATTTACCTAACTTTTGAGAACATTGGGGTGTAAATGTTTTTTCTTGGTTTCTTTAAATACTGTTCAATTACTGTTGTAAAATGTGTCTCCTTTCTCTGTTCCATAGAGAAATCAAGATGAAGTTTCACCTTTCTCATTGTTCCATTAAAATATTTATTTTAAAGTTTTATTCCAAAACATGGTGCTCTATTTCTCTGGTCCATTTTCGCCATAGGCTTTATAGAATTGCATATCATATATGCATTTTCGTGGCATTCAGTCTCATCTTAACATCGTTCATTGTGCTGCCTTCCTATAGGTACCTTTTTTAAGAATGTGCTAAGGGACACATTACAGCTTCTTGTGCTGGGAGCTCAACACCATTATTTTCTCATTACAGAATGGAGAGCTTCTATCCTATTCTAGACTTCAGGAAATTAAACATATTTCTATACAGAATTAATTATCACCTACTAACAATCAATGCAATTATCCCTTCTCTCCTTCAACATGACTTGTTCTATGAAATATGCAGTTGAGTAATTCTCTCTAGGGAAATATCTTTTGTATTCCTTCTGGGGCTGTGGTTCTTCAAGCATTTAGTTTCAGCTTTTGGTATAGCTACTATATCCCTCTTGTATTATGTGTTACTGAGCAGCAGCAGGAGTTAGTAGCATGTATTAATTTCAAAAACCTTTATCACAGTTCTGCAGAAGACCAAGGCATTAGAAGGCTCCAAAGCTGTTAGCCCCATCTTTCTGTCCTTTTATATATTGCACCCACAAACATCAGTTCTTTGTTGTCTTGGTTTTTTTTGTTAGAAAGTAGATTTAATTTTTAAGAAGCATGTCTGGACACATCCTGAGCTTGTAAGCATGTTCTATGGGAAGATGGCAGGAAACTTATTCCTCCCTGTTGCACCCTACAGAAATGCATCTGTGAATTCTGGTTCTAGTAGTTGGCCTGTCCTTTATCCTGCTGGATGGGAGATTCCTTGCAGTGCTTACAGGTGTTAGTAGCATGCACATTTTCCACAATACCATTGGCAAAAGCACTGGAGTGCTTCTATTGATGCAGCCTATTTGGTTCTTTCTGGAGAAAAACAGTGTTCAGAGTGTGCAGGGTACCTTCTCTGAATGCTCTAGGATTTTGTCCTTTAAGATTCCTTTGTGCTCTGCAATGGAGTGTTTGCAGTCCCTGAATTTAATGTTAGCAATGAGAATGAGAAGCAGACAAGTGACACCTCTATCATAAAGCAGAAAAGATCCCTGATAATTCACAAAGGTGAAAAATCAGAAAAATAGCAGTTTTAATGAAGCTTAGAAAAGCAATTCCAGGACAGCTAGACTATTACCCTTTATAAGGAAGGGCAAGACTGTTGTATATCAAATATAACCTGATTTGTATCTAATACTGAAATCGAGTACTGAATTCTTTGCAGCTCTTTTTCTTTTCTTTTTTTTTTTTTCTTTTTTTTTTTCCTCTGGAATTCTTTGTGTGTCCTGATTTACTGCTTAGAACACTTCTATGTATTGACTGTCTGCTGTGGTCTCTGCTGACACAGCTCTTTCAGATGATGCAGTGCTGGAGAAAAGCTGATGAGTCTTTTTTTATGAGCTCTGACATATTAATTAGCAAAATGGACAAAAAAGCTTTCCTTTTTTTATTTTAATGTCACTAGACCATGCTTTTGGCTGGGGTTATGTTTTGAGACAGTTTTCTCCAAGATAAGTTGAAGATGTTATTTTCTTGCCGTCTGCTGTGTGAGGAACGTGTGTCTGGGCTATGGATTAGTACTGGCAAGATTGAATGATGCAGGGGTAGCTCTGTTATCAAGCTGAATTTGAATTAGTGCTACATGGCAGTGAATAGGTTAGGACCTGAGTAGGAAAAGGCCCATTGGGATAGTTTGAAGGATGCTTCTGGGCAAGTTTTACCCCCTACTGTTAGTTTTGCTGGAGGTATGGTTACCAGGTTACTGTTAAGCCTGTTGGTAGGATTTATGTTCTAGTAAAGAAGGCTTGAAGAGGTTGGTGTACAGCTAAATTCTGCAAGGTCAGGGCTTTGATGAGGTCTGAATACCATCATATCTGCTAGACCTCCAATCTGTACTGCTTCATGTGTGGGTAACTGCGTTGTGGTTAAACTGGGATTCAGACTGGGACTGGAAATAGTTTGGAATAAATTAGTTTATGGATTCTGATGTATCTCTGCATGTTTTAATGCCAGGATGTATTCTCCATTAAATAAATTTTGATGAGCTTTCAGTAAGGCTGGGATGAGGATTAAGGTTATGGTTTTGGACACAGGGCTTGGTTAAAAAATTGGGTTTCTTGGTAGATTTTTATGAGATGCTAAGTTGCATCTATACTAGAGTAAGATGAATGTTCTGGTTCTCAGTGCTATTTGAGGTTGACTGACACAAAACCAAATGCAAGTATCATTTTGTGATAATTCATTATACCATATTAGCCATAACACATGCATCTTAACTTCAAATTAATAAACTGTGGGTTAAGTTTGGGAATATTTTACATTTTCTTTTCAAATTACTTTCTTTTACTGTTAGCTTCACTTTTGGCTTCTCTCCCTAGATCTTGTGGTAGGGTTTGTAATAGTAGTAATAGCATCATCTATGATTATGGTTCTCCAAGCAAATTGTACCTTTGCCCATATAGTTCCAAATAGTAATCTGAAAATCTGTATCTACTCATGCAGCCAAGAAACAAAAAAAATTAAGATTCCTTTTCCCTGCAGATCACTCAAATGTAATGTTTTCTTCCGTACTTTAGACCTGGTAAGGTCAAAGATATTACATTAAATCTATAAGGATTTCTAGTCCAAAAGTTAAAATGCTTAGCTTTCATTGAATCTCTGCCTACTGTTGTTTTTTCTTATCTTCAAACTCTGCTTGTCTAGTGAAAGTAGGATGATGGATTAATGTACTTATTACTTCGTGACAGTTTGGCTTTACTACCTTTTTTACTGGACTTTTATTTTTAAATATATATCTTTTTTAAAAATACATATAATAGTTTCCATGTTACATATTGTTCTGACCATCTGCCTTTGTTAGAGCTGGGGGCGGGTGGGCTTGTTTAACCCTACCTAGCTGTACAAGAACCAAACTTGTCTGTGACCAGCCTATGGAACAGGAGAGCAAACTATTGAACTGCTGGGTGTCAGGATTTTTTCTTAATGGCCGCAGTGTGGAAAGTGTGTAGAAATAAATCCTGAACCTTCACATTTTCCTGAACTGACTCTTAAAAATTAGTGTTGAGAAAAAACCTTTTTTAATTTAATATTTAGAATGCTAATTGCATGAAAATTACAAAATGAATGTTTAGTTAGTTGGGAAAACTTTGCTAGGGCTTAATATATTTTAACCTGTCAGAGATAGGAAAGTGTACTGAAACAAGATGAAATTAAAATTAGACATCATCAAATTCTAGCGGTTTATTTATTTACTTCTCAAAATATGCTTAACCTTCGACATTCCAAATATTGATTATTTTTAAGAGACTATTAAAAATGGGACGAATACAGCAAGCTCTCTCTTCTCCACACCCCACTATCAAATTCTATATATTTCTGCATGAGAAGTTTGATTTTTCACTAACTCAGGGGAAGGAAGGTTGGGCACTTACTAGTTCTTGTGTTTCATACAATTCTTCTAAAGTATGAAAAGAATTTGAATGAAAAGCATTTTGATGGTCAAAATCTCTTCTAATGTCAGTCTTTACAGTCCCCCTTTCTGGAGGAGAGGGGGGAGGGCCATGTGGCTGTTAAACAGCTCTTACAGATATCCAAGTTAGGTGGTTCTCTATGGAGGGGAACAAGCTTTCATTTTTGCTCTGAGAAGAATCATGTTATGCCCTCAGTAACTCACCAGCTGTGACTATTCCTTTGACAGCTTCTTTTTACTTGTTTTTGAAGACTTTATTAGCTGTGTGATGATGATTGTTGTGACCCCTTTTTTTATTAGGTCCTGAGAAAGTAATCTATTGATAAAATTCCCTCACTTGAAAGTGAAGTTTGGTAAGAAGTTGATCTAAAAGCTTGCTGCTGCTGAAAAAAGCAGTCTTCATCAGCATGCCTCCTTCCTGAAGCTTCCTGCTTCCCATTACTACTTTTACTACAGTCCCACAGCTTAGCTGGTAAGGTGGTTGAGAGAGCTAAACCAGCCAAAAAACTACAAGACAGAGCTATGTGAAGTGGTGGGTTTATCTCCTTGAACCACTCATTTAAGAGAGCGAAGCTTACATGCCAGTGGAAGGGAAACTTGGCAAATAAATGAGCATGAGAACTGTGGATTTCAGAGGTGACTATTAAATCAACTGATCTGCCATGTCATACCTTAGCCTGCTTATGCTGATTTTTGATTTTTGTTGTTGTTTTTGTTTGGTGGTTTGGGTTGGGAGGGGATTTTTTTTTTTGTTTGGTTTGGTTTTTTTGTTCTTTGAGGGGGTAGGGATTTTTTGGTGTGGGTGGTTTTTGTTTGGTTGTGGGGTTTTATGTTTTGTTAGTTGTTTTTTTGTTGGGGGGCAGGTGGTTGTTTTTTGTTTTTGTTTTTTAAAGTCTGCTTTACTTTCCATGGATAAAATTACTTTCCTGATGGCAGGAACAAGTAGTTTTAAAATGTCTATAAACCTCTGCATATTGAAACAGAGCATCCCTGCTGTCTCATCTTGTGAATTGCAAGAAACTTCACTTAAATAGCTTATTCACTTTGATTTTTATGAATTCTTTGTGTTCCGTAGCTGACTCTTAGTGCGTATTTATTAAGATACGGCGGAACAATGCCCATTGATCTTTCTTTGAACTACAGTCACTAAAGTGGATAGATCTGCTGAGAACAGTATCAAACTTGCAGCAGAAACCTGTTTCCCCTCAGTGCTTTTGTGTGTGATTTAAGATCTAGAACAAGAGCTGAATACAGACCAACTGCAGTGCAGATGCAAATTCAAGGATCTGCGATTGAAGCTTTAGAATTTTATAATTATGTTTAATGTATTAGTGTGTCCTGAAGAGGATCCCTTGTATTCATGTTTCTGCCCCTTTTCTCTCTGTGCTGATTTTATCTTTCTTATAATTCCATGATGAGCTGTTATGGAGGTAATCTAACAGAAAAATTATTCTTATAAAACAGAATAGTATTCTTTGGTTTAGCCAAGGGAACAAGAAAAAGGAAATACAGGAGGAAAGAATGATTTTGTAACTGACAGTATTTGATCCTGGGATCAGCCTGAGCTGAAGGAAGTTGACTGGTGTAGAGGGGGTAGACAGGCACATGTGAAGGAGAAAGCATGGATGAAAGATTTGCAGATCTTCAGAGGTGTCTTTGTGTTGAAAGGAAGTCAGGGAGCAAGTTTCAGTCTCTGTTTTCTTGTCCTGCAGACTAAACCAAAAGTGAGTTTCTGAGAGGTTTGTTTAATGGCTAGTGATACTTGGGTTTGTGTGTTTTTGACCGTGTGATGTAACCTGCTGTTTAAGGGGTATGGCTATCCTTTTGCTTTGTTCGGGCTGCTGCACTCTGGGTCTTGTCCTAAGAAGTGAGAGAATATGATAGAGGAGCCCTTGGAAGTAGTAGAGTCTGACAAGCAGGGAGAAGCTTTCCTAAGTGCCAGATGGAGTGAACATGCAGCTCATACCGAAAGGGCAATTTTCCTTAAGAACCAAAGGGACTGGATGGGGTTTCTTTCAATCCAGTTGATCACAGAAATCTGCTGAACCAGAGAACAAATGAACCTGTAAAAAGCATAAGTTGAGCAGAAGCTTTTATTTCACTCTAATCCAGCAAATGTACTTTTTGTACTACAAAAGTGTAGTAAAACAACCCTAGATTCAATAAAAAACAAAACACTTTCCATGTTCCCAATTTAAGTAAAAAAAGTATATGTACATTTACCATAACGTACTGAACAACTTGGACTTCCCTGTGAAGGGAGCTTGTGCCCTAAAAGTGTACCAAATACAGAAGTTTCAGTATAACCCCATGAAATAAAACTTAAGACATCCTGCTGGTATTAACTATACAAAGCGCTCCAGTGAATGCTTAGCTAAGGAGAGGCCCACTGAAGCTGCAACATTAAGTTTCTTGGAGAAAGATGCTGCAGGGTGATTCTGGGTGTCAGGAATGCCTTGTTTTTACATGTGGGTAAACATGGGATGGAACATCTACATGGCAGTCATGATGGCCTTTTCTCAGAGAAGGCCTGGTCTGGCAGATACCAAACTGCAGTCTTCAAAAATAAACAATAGAAATGAAAGATGTACTTTTCTATTACATCTCAACAATATAGGAATTAGGCATTAACCGGTATGATTTGTTGGTGTGCAGGGTCTGAAAACCAAAAGCCTTTTTCCTTGGAGAGTATTCTTTGCTCCAGGAGCAGAGGAAGGGCAGAAATTTGTTTTAATGTCACCTGGGAAATTTTCTGCTCAACAGTTACCCAATCTTACAGCTCTTTTATGATACAGAAGTGACTAAAAAGGAAAAAAAATCCAACACATAGGATTTTTGTCTAGCCAAGGTACTCCTACATTCATATTTCTTATACCTCCTGTTTTTTCCTCTTTAATTTCTTGAATTGATTCTGGCATATTCTGGCATCCTCAAACTGAGGTTTGGAGTGGGGGTGTCCGATGCTCGCGTTTCATGGTTGTTGTTTCTCCACCTGGTCAGTATTGCTGAATATTGTTCCGTGCAGAATTCAGTGATGCAAGTCAAGAGAGTATTAAAAACTCCCTAATGTTTAAGTAGTATGAAATGGAATAAAGCACAAACTTTTATTAGTAGTAATAAATGCACCCACCTACTGCAAGGCCTGCAGGTATTTTAAATAAGTGGCCATCTTTCTGTGGCAAAGATCATGTCTATGGGAGCTTGCAGTGGACTGAAGGAGAGGTGTGGCTGCAGAAGTCTTGTATCTGTTGCACACTGAAATACTGTCTCTAGTAAATGGTTCCGTAATGGCCTGAATTACCAGTTGTGGGCAGTTTGGGGCATGCATTCTCTTCTTGAGACCAGGCAATACTTTTCCCTGCATCTGTACTGAACCTGCCACATCTCATGTCTTTGCTGAAAGCTTCTGCTTTGAGTTGGAGCTTCCTACTACTTCATATTCCAGGTTCTTTCTGACATGAGTATAAGGAAGCTTGTAAATATGGTAGATGTGTCTATGAGTGTTATATTAGGCAGATATAAATCTTTCTTTAAAAGCAGAAGTTGTTTAACTGAATTTTGCACAGGGTAATAGATACTGCAGTTCTGCAGAACAGGCTATTAGGATTTGACATCTTGGCATATCTGGATCATGGAATATCATGGCCAGTAAGATGCGCTACTAAGCTTGAAGCAATTGGAGATGGCAGAAAACAAGAAAGCTGGCATTAACCTTAATCAAAGAATAAAAAACAATAAGTTTGAAATTCGAAGAATGCAATTTGAAGTTTGAAGAATTTAAAGCACTTGGTGTGTTTTTTATTGAAGCTCTGGAGATTCAAAGTAAGACAGCAAAACAAGATTAATGTTTAAAATACTGCAGACCTCTTGCTGAATGTTGGATCTTTAAATCAGAGAGCTGCTCTGGTGGTAGCATCTGAACAGATGGCTCATGAAAGTGCCTGCATGACTGATACTAAGCTGGTGTCCTTCATGGAACTCCCACCTTAGCCAAAGAAGAAAGATGAAAACAGCAAGTGGATCCATCAGGTCTCCCTTATTTCTAGGGCTTTGTAAGACTTCACTTATCAGCCCTTTATCAGGTGACCACCAGACTTCATCCAGTCCAGAAAACAAGTTGCCTCAGCCTTCATCTTCTGTAATTGAGGAGAAAGTGTTGATTCCATTCTAACGCCCCTGGGTAACATATACCACCCTCTGCAGTTAGAACTGGAGTCACAGCCTTCCTGAGAGTCTTTTCTCTGGCTATTGGTTTCATGTTCCTTCAAGCAGTTTTTGTGTGCATTTTTCAGGCTTTGTGGTGAATAATCTGAGAATATTTGGGAAAGACCTTCAGAGTACCAGGTACTGAAAATTTGGCTGTGATTAGTGTTGGCAGCTACTGTAGTTCTTTTAGTTGCTTGTTGTGACCAAAGAGACCAACAGCCACCGCTGAGTACCTCATTTTATTAATCCTTTCCCTCCAGGAGCTGGGTTTTTGCTGGGCATAATATTTAGTGCTGGCAGTGGCTGTCCTGAAGTCATTGGTGCCAAGGAGTTAATGAATTTGGAATACTTCCCAGATAATACATCTGGCCCTCTAACTTACATTTTGGAGTATGAAGTATGAGATGTAGAAATAAGAGCACTAAACTAAATTAGCAACTGGCTGAAGAAGAGAGGACACTTCTGTGTTTTTTTAACTAGTTGACTGAAATTTAAAAATTACATAGCCCCACAGAAGATTTAACTGTTTAACTGTGATTTTGTTTGTTTGATTTTGTGTTTTGTTTGTTTGGTAGGTTTTTTTGCTACTGTTTGTTTTTGGTTTGGTTTTGTTGTTACTTTTGTAATTTTTAAATATTCTGTATTTGTCACTTCTGAGGCTTGAGTGTAGACAGTGAAACATTTATGATTCTCCACTTTGAAAGATTTTTCTCCTTGATTATTTATTTTGAAGTCCCATCATGTTGCCATGCCAATAAGAAGGATTTTGAAGGTAGCTACAACTAATAGTTGTTTCTATTCCAGCTCACTTCTGGAACAGTATCTTGTACAGTGTTTGCCTTCCATAACATTTGAAATAAGGTTTTATTATGTAAAATGGGTTGCCGATACTATTTATTAATACACGACTTTGTGTAATAAAAGCTATGTGAGAGCAATATGGTTCAGAAATTAACTTTGAAGAACAGAATTACATTGCTCTTTGTCTCATGGAACAGCAGTCTTTTTAGTGGGTCTTTCAATACAGCAATGCTGCTTAGCACTTACCTCCACAGCACTATGAAAGTACCCAGAATAACATCCCCAATTAAATATCCTGCTGAAATGTTTTGGTTGGTTTTTTTTGTGACATAAGAGCAGTTGGGAAAGTTGTGGTTTTTCTACATAGCAGTGGCAACCCAAACATAAAGCATTTCATAGAAGAGTAGAAAGCACTTCCTTGAGTTATGATTGACCATCAGCAGGTACTTTCCTCCTACCTCAGGCAATGGCACCATGCTGCCCTTTCAAAACATGAGATTCTCCAGTGTTTTCCCTTTTTCTTACCTCATATCTTGATAGATTCAATTTCTTATTGGCCTTAATTCAGTCTTGCATAAGGTGCTGTAGTTTCCAATAATTTATAATTTTTTCAACATTAATAAGCATAATGATTGGTATCTTAAGTGCACAGAAGACCCCTATTGGCAGGAGACCAAGCTTATATATATGTATTCTGTTTGGTTTTTGTTTTTGTTTCAAGAAATTTAAAAGCTGATCTTTTTCTTTCTTTTTTTTTTGTTTTTTTGTTTTTTTCTCCCCAAGCAGTCTGACACCTATACTGATTTTTCTATCTGCCCTTTTGGTTCTTCATCCTCAGTTGTGGAAATCCTTTCTTTAATACTTCTCTTCAAGTTGGTTCTTCTTATATCTAAAAGAAGCCTTTGTGGATTGAATATCTATCTGGCAGGGGAGCAAAACTGTGACCTGAAAGCTTGATGTCCACATTTTCAAGGAGATTCAGCATAGTTGTATCTCCATAATCTTTAGTTCATTTAGTTATTATTGCTATTCTGGTACTAGTTTTCATGCAAAGACTCCTGCCTACCATTCTGCTTATGGTTCCCCTCTGTCTCCCATGGCCAGGAGAGCACATGGGGTATAATCAGGTCCTGGGCACAGTTGCTTGCACAGCCTGTTTCAATATTAGTGTGTTTTTTCTGAGTGACTGTCTTCTTATCTTGTTTATTGTTGCTTGCTTGATAAATTCATCGACTGAAGGGAGTAGGACAGGAGCTATTCTGTCTGCTGTGAATAGGGGCAAAGCAGGGAATTTACGGGAGAGAGACAGACCCTAAGTCTAGAATTTGCCCAGTTTCAGAATTATAGTTTCCTTAGTGCCATATAGCAGCATGACCCAGACTCAGCTATACTATAAGGTTAAATAGGAATCAGTTCCCTTCCAGTGCTATGGTCAGGACCTGGCAAAACGAAGGACAAACAGAACAGAGCTAGAACTTGTCACTAGAAGTTTGCATTTGTTACTGAAGGATTATTTCACTTACAAAGGTTGCAAACAAAAATCTCAGTTAACTTGCTATGGCAGATTTCAAGCCTCTGTGCAGTAGAACCAGAAGAAAGGATCTGGCATAGATTGGTTTGGATTTTTCATGTAATTGTGATTTTTATTGCTATCTGCTGTTGGCATAAATTCCTGTATTCAAAAAAGGTGGGTTTTTTTTAGTCTTCAGTGGTAATACTGCTGTTGACAAACAGAGATGTTATGAAAGAGAAGTTCAATATTGTGTAGTTATTCAGAAGCATCCTATTTTTTTTTATTGCATTATAACTTGCTCAGATGCTTAATACCGAAAACAATATAACAAAATTGTTCAGTCGAAGCTTCTAGAGTTCAATTCTTTTTTAAAAAATAGGATACTGGTTTAAATTTTAAAGGTGAATAAAAGAATAAACATTATTTTGTCAGCTGTTGCATCAAAAACTTGCTGCTTACTTCTACAATGTACATCACAAAATAGCTACAAAGAATAATTCTCAGTCTGAGTTTATATTCAAAGAGAAAATACATCAATAAAAAAAAACAAACGTAGCATCATAAAAATAATTTCGTAAAATCATTCTTTTTCTGCCGCCCTGTAGGAAATGCAGGTTAATCACTAAATCTTAGGAAAAATCTTTGGTCTCCTTTACTTATGGTTTGCGTTTTCTTTTCTCCTTTTTGTGTGCAAAGTATGGGTGTAGTGTGCAGTAGTTGCTGTGTTATCACCTGTTAATTGTCATGCATGACACATCCTATTACAGGTTCTGTGAAACTGTGAGCTGTTTGAAGTAAAACTTTCCATTCAAGTGTCAATTGAAGCATGAGTTATATTTGCTTTTTTGACAGAGGTTGTTCATTTACTGTCTCCTAAAATAACTCTGATATTTGTTTTTATTTAGGAAAGGAAAAGGTAAGAATATATAGCTAGGGGCTGGGAAGACAGCAAGCTAGTAGAGGTGTGAGCTAGAAAAGGGAATGGGGGGATAAGGGAAATTGGGCATATGGCTAGGTGAGAAGATACAGTGTGGGAAAGGGTGAAGTAACTGAGAGAGGGGTAGACTATATTGTGCTCATCTAGGAGGCTGGATCTAGAAACCACATGAGAAAGAAAAGGGTGGCAGCTAGTATTGCAGTAAATTCTGCTTTTCTTTAAATCAAACACACTAAAAATATATATATATATGGTATATTTCCATTTGGAGAATGTGATGTTAGAAGTGTCAATAATCTCATGGCAAAAGAAACGTGTTCTAGCCATTAAATGCTACTTGAATTGTTTTCTAGCTTTGCCTGTACTTCAGAATCTCTGAGGGCGAGTAGGTGTCTGTAAACAGCACACACAATGAGTTAGTGTTCTTCACCTTGTTGGTGCCTGACCTGCACATGTGCTGGTTTTCAGAACTGCTGAATGTATTCAGGCTTCAACCAGCTCAGTGGCCGTAGTGCTGTCAGCCCATGAAATGCTCGAGGTTAAGTATTCAGAAGAGGGAATGGAAGGTAGGGAAAGCAGATCTTCAGATTCATAAAATGGGAACCTGAGTTGATCATCATCGGTTTCAGTTCTTTGTCTCTGAGATAAAGATAGTACACGTTTCATTCAGCATTGCTGTATGTGTAAATGAAAATATTTATTTATTAAAATAGCAAACTATGTAGAAAAATCCTGCTGTAGTATACAAACCACATATACTTCAAAGAAACACTTTGGTTTCTCTAGTTCTGGGCTTAAACCTCTGGATTTGAAATTATATAGAGTGTCAGTATAAAAAGATAAAGTATCTTGGCTGTTGTAAACAAAATGGGGGTGGTAATGAGTTATAGGGAACAATATTGAAACTGAAATCTTAAACATTCATTTTCCCAGAGCAAATGCTTAATATTTTACAAAATCTGATCCATATATAGACTCTCTGCTTGCTTAGTTTTCCTTTTTGCTTTCTGCCCTTCTTCCCTTCATGGAAGAGCCTACAAATTCTGACCTGAGCACTCACCAGTCAGTATAGCAGTATGTGTGGTTAGCTTACCTGCCTTCCATGTTGCTCCTTCACTCCGCAAGCTGCCAGAACAACAGAGAAAGTATGTGTAGGTAGTGAATGTTATTAGTGACAGGAGAAGTGAATATATACTTGATTGCTTCAAGCCAAAAATAACATGGTCACTTAAGTTTTATTTGATAATAAAACCACCCATTTTTCCATGGTTATTTTAGTTTGGTTTGAGGTTTTTTGGTCTTTGGTTTTGGGTTGGTTTTGGTTTTGTGGGTTTGTTTTGTTTGATTGTGTTTGGTTTTTTTGTTTTTGTTTTTAAGGGGAGTCTCAGAAAGGGTCTGACATCCTTTTTTGTTTAATATTTCAATTCAACTGGAAAGGCAAGAATCATCTGATATCCATCTAGACTAAGAGAAACAATAAAATGATCAAATGTAAACTCTGTTTTGAGCAGGTAGTCCTGCTCATTTCAGTGTTCCTCAAACCTTAGAGACAGTAAATGTTTCTACAGCAGAAGCTCATTTCAGACCTACTTGACATTAAGAGCTCGACGTCTTTTATTCTGTCTTGTTACAGCAAATACTTCATGATCGGAACAAAAGAAGGGAACCTAGACATTTTATAAGGAAGTTTTTATAGCTAAAGAAGCAGAGGCAATAATTCTTCTCCAAGTTTAGTGTATGAAGAGTCTTCATTTGTAGAGTAATTTGTATTTGCAGAGCAGAGTGCCCATTTTGTTAGTGATTTTTAGAAAATGGAAATCAGAAATGACTGCTTGAATAAACAGAATCAATAAACAGTGCAAAGGCCAACTATACTGGAACAACGAATACTGAAATAATTTGAGCTTTCATGTGTTTGCTATCTTTGATAGGGCATATGCTGTTCTTAAGTTTCTTAAGAATTTCTTAGGCTATTCTTTTATATGAAGGTACTATTTCAGCAGTTTAACTGCAAAGAAGACCTAGTGGTTAAAATTTAATGGTCATATGGTATAAGGCAATGTCAGTATTAGTTAACAATTCATGTTCAATCTCAAGGTGAAATCTTAAGTAAATTGGTATTGTGCTAAAACCTTTGGGTTGGTATTGGTTGGTTGGTTGTTTTATTTTCTTTTTTCTTTTTTTTAAATAGAAATTATCTACGGCATAGGAGGTAAAGGAAATGCACCAGGAGATGAACTGTACTTTGCAAAATGTTGACAAATCATAAATATATCACAGCAGGAACAGTTATGTAGTCTTGACACCCAAAAGGGAGCCAGTATTGCAGAAGTACGGATACTCGATCAAAAATAGAGATACTGAGTCTTACATATAGCTCATGTCTGCTTTTTGATACCACCAATGTGGTCACTAATACCTAACAAGTAATACAAAGACAAGTTTGTATCTTATTTCTCCAGGACCTATCCCTGCCTTCAAATAGTCAGGGACTTCAAGATTGAAGGCAAGAATAGTTTATATTTATCTGCTGATCTTCAATAGATTTTGCTTTTTTTATTTTTTATCTTTCTTGAATCCATTTGAACAAATGTAAACTGAGTATCCACAGCAATAAAATTATTCACAATGTGAAGAAGAAATTACGATTACCCATTACTTACTTTTTCTCTTCCAGCAAGATATGAACATAACTAGTAGCATCTTGCTCCTTACCTGTGGGACTGTTTTTTCACAGAGGGGCCAATTAAGCATATGGTAAAGCCATAATTACATTTTTATTTTAGTAACATTAACCTCTGTTTAAAAATCTGATTTTAGTTTTCTGAACTGAAGTAAATTCCTTATTATTTTATCACTATCCAACATGAGGATTGACATATTCATTAGAAGGTTGAGAGAAGCTGCCAAGCAGCTCTGATTGACTGTGTGATAATATTCATAAGCTTTAAAAATTATATAAATATTGAAGTAATTGATTGCCATAAGTCTATGGCAACCACAATATGGCTTGTTTTGCATTATATTGAGGAAATGTAATGGTGCGCATTTCACGGATTAACCAAATTTACCTCTTAAGGAGGAGGAATTACTGGTCCACACTCAGAAAATGGCTGAAGAAGGCAAAAATATTTCATGACAAATAGGATACAAGTCAGAACAAGTGTTCACTCTTGCTACAGGAAAAACAAAGTATAATTGTATATATACTAAAAGTTGTTTATGTAAGCTAGATGTTAGGTAAGATTTTTTTGAACACAGGAGATGGGTTTTTTTATACAGTTGGTCAACCTGAAAAAGTTGAAACAAAAGCTTGCAGTTTCAAGAATATTCATTATTTAGTTTAAAAAATCTACTGACGGGGCTAGTAATACAAGTATCTAATTTTTATATTCTCATAGCATTTAGAAATGCTGATGAGAAGTTACATCACTGCAAAGTATCAAGTTCTCTACCTTAATGTTTATGACTGTGTATATATAGCCAAATGTATTTGCCTTCACGTGTAAGTAAAAAGTAAAGGACAATACATGGATTTTGAGGGCAGAGAGATCAGTGTGCCATCCTTTTAGTATTAAATAAGCGAAATACAAAGTTCAAAATGAGCTTAATAGAAAGGAAGACATTTATTGTTGTAAGAAATTGAGGTTATTAAATGGCAATATGTCATTTACAATATCACATTAGAATTTGAAAACTGCATTCCTGCTCTCAAATTAGCATAACAGAGAAGGGTTTAAAAAAAAAAAAAAAGACTTGTTTATTTTATTTGTGTTTAGCTGATAGCATTTCTTTGTGCACAAATTGTTTTCTTGATAGGTTGATCATCAACAGTAACTGCTGCTTTGCACACTAATATACTTTGTCTCCATTAAGGTGTTCAGGGTAGAGGTCAGGCCCTAATAAAGTTGGCTGTCAGTCTCAAAGGAAACCAAAGCTGCAGATAAGTATTTCAGAAGTTATCATAATCCAGCATATTTTAGATGGATTCTATAAATGCTGACCAAAGAACCAGAAAAACATCAGCAGAGGAGAAAACCATTACTTAAAATAAGAAATAGAACACATCAAAACACTACTTGGAAAGTGTACTTTTAAAAATATGTCAATACTTGTTGGGTTTTTTGTTTGTTTTTGTGTGGGTTTTTGTTGTTTTTGTGTTTTGTTTTGTTTTTTAATGCCATAGAACTAGAACAAGATCACAGATAAATTTTCTTTAACACAGATAAATGAATTCCAAAAAGATATTTTTTTTATCTAGCTTGAAATTACCATAGACACACATAATATGAAATGTAACCTGGGGAAAACTGCAACAATATATTCTTGTTCTCAGAGGTGCTTTTCCCTCACCATGTTCACATGATGATGTGCTTAAAGCATGAGGTAATTATTTCAAAACTACTGATGATCTATGATGATGCATCTTTGTGCTGCTTATACTTCTAAAGCTATTACTTTTTCCAGACCTTTGTTTCCTTGAATAAGTCAAAACAGAGCTTTCAAAGAGTAAACAGGTTCCTATGGAAAGGCATATAAGCACATAAATTTTTTCTTATTCTTTTAGCAGGGCTGGGGGGCAATGAAGGATGGCTCTCTGGATTGCTAAAATAGTAAAGACCTTTTTTTAACCTACAAATCACTATTTTGAGTCCACCACAGGCTGAACCTACTAATGTCTGACACTTGTGCTGTAACTTACACAAAACGAGTTAGTTGTCTCTCTGTGGTGTCTCTCTGTACGTGTAATGCCAAAGTATTATGCCAGTAGAGTCCAAACATCAAAAGACAGATATTCAGCTGCTCAAAGCTGGCCATCAGTGAAAAAGTGTTGATTTACTTGCATCTGAGGATGTGGCACCCCAGGCTTGAGCCAGACTGGCAATGAACCTACCTGTTCCAGCTCCACAGTCCCTGTTCCTTTGAGCACACTTGGACTTTGATCTTAGAGTAAGGCTTCTAGAAGTTACAGTTGCTATCAATTGCTTAGAACCCTGCTGTAGGCAAAGGTTGTATTTCATTCAGTGTTAATTTAGGATGTCTCATTGTTCTGATATACTTTGATTGGATTGCTGTCTATCTGAAATAACTGCCTGTTCCTGTAGACCTGTTGCCATTGTAACATCCAATTTTGAAATTTCACCCAAGGATCTGACCACTGAGTAGATGAAGTAGATCAGATTGGGCACTGAGCTTTGCATCTGCTGTGTGGTACTATATTGGTTTTCTGATGTGGTTGATTAAAAGTCTGATTATCCAAGTGCATCTTGATACTGTTAGCTTTTCTAATTTGCCATTTAAATACATTATAGCAATGCAAACCTGCATATTGAAAAGATCATAAACACATGACTCAGTAATTAATAGAGTACCATTTCGCTAAAATTGCTGCAGAGGAAACAAAACTTTGAGATCTGGGGAGGTTCCTGTTTCCAAGGAGGTTATTAAAGGCTAGGTGCACATTTGCTAAACATCCAAGAATGTCATGAGTTTCCCAAAAATACAGATTTGCAAACCCAGATTTATTTGATCTCTCATGCACATCCTTGCCAGTTTTTCTTTAAAATAACCTTTTCATCAAAATGACACATCTTGACATATCTAGCAAAGGAGCTGCAAACCTCTTAAGGAAGGGTTGTACTATATGCGCCCAAATCATATATGAAGTGCAAAGCAGTAAATTGTATAAAGTAGGTCTCAGAGTTAACCAGCATAATTAAAATAGTATTTTGACTTTCTTTTTAGCCAAGGCTGAAGTTGTAATCCAGTTGTGAATCATGTCTGTTAAAACCCCAGAAGACAGATGTCATTGGGTGTGAGTCTTTGCACACTACAGAACTGTTTAGAAAAATCTTTGACTGCAGATGTTTGAAAGGAAAATTCCTTATCATTTGTTCCATGAATTGGATGTGATTTTTCTAAGGATTCAGCTTGTAGAAAAAAGCCTAAATATACATTTCGTTATTTAAGACCTATAAAATAATTGTTCTCAATACTAAAGCCTTTGTTTTACTTATGTTCTCTCTGCTGACATGACTGCTGCCCCAAGTTTTCTTACTGAACTTTGCAGCTCACTTCAACACATAGGCTGAGGTGAATGTGTAATATTCCTTTCTAGCTGCTGGTGTGTCAGTATGTGGGATCATTGTAGTTGCTGAAAATGTACATGTGGAGTTTCATTGTATGCTTACATACCTATGGGAGAGTATTTCTATTCCAGTACTTTAGGCACAAGTTTCTGGCCAAGTTTACCTAGATACAACTAATGCTAGAGGAAATAACCTTGAGATGGAAATTAAACTTTCCTTCCCTATAAGATTTATTGAAGGACCTAGTTCACAGACTCCTTGCATGCAAAGCTTGAAAGGTTTCCTTTCAGTCTTTTTTAATTGATGAATGGGGAAAAAAAGAGCATTACCCAGATGGAAGAATGTACTTTTCCCACTCCTCAGTTATTCAGATGTGGCAAGAGGGACATGTAGAAATAAATTGAAACAGGCAAAATAAAGCTTAAAGACAAAATATCACAAAAACTATGGATTCAGCTCTGAGAAGTCCATAATAAAATACTGTTCTCAAATTTTTAAGCATTTAAATGATCTTAAAAGCTCACTAGGAAATATAAAGGAACATTTGGCGAGGACTTTTGTTGAAAACCTACATAATAATCTTTTCAAATTCTGTAGGGATTTTGAGTCAGAGCTGTGCCAGGTAACTGTTTCTCTTAGTTAATAGTAGGCTTGATAAAATTTTTCATATTCCCACTGAAGAGTTGGATTTTCACAATAACTTTTCAAAACTGTTTCAAGACAAATATTACAAAGCTCACAAACAAAGCCATTTCAAAAATATGCATGCCTTTGTGAATGGCCTCTGTGTGTACATACAGATAGATTGGTTACAGGTGTATATGTACCTTTCTTCTGGCAACATCAAACAAAAAGAGCATTCATTTCTGAAACCAAAAATTAACCTATGCACTTGCTATTTAAATACTTGCAAATAAAAAGAAGAAGATTTTCATAACCTCCTGGAAATCTATCTATAAACAGAAACAAATGTAGATTAGGAGCAAAAGATGCACGTCCACTACTTCTTTTGGTCTATAAGTGCTGTAAGGAACAAATTGTCTTACATTTCTATGCTAATAGGACTTGCTAATCACTGGAAAAGGTGATTCTGGTTTTGGATTCTGGTTTTGTTTAGGGTTTATGAATAAAGGACTATTATCAGAAATGGCTCATTTATTCTATGTGTGCCTCAGACACAAAGTCTGAGTCCTCTGAAGCTTTGTAAATACATGTTACAGAATCTTCCCAGACTGAGATGTTTGCCTGTTTGTAGTTGGCCAATTCAGAAGTGGTTCCTTGATAAGGTTAATGCCCAGTTAATTGCTCCTAGCCTTGACATACAGTTTAATTGCTACTTGGCCAACGTATGTTTGTTGCTTGCTCTGTGTAGAATTCTAGCAGATACAGTGATGCAAACCACAAACTGATGGAGAGCAAACAAAATAAATACAGTATTTTATGTTCTTTTAATTCAGGACCAAGTGGATTTGGATGAAGTGTTTAGTTTGCTGGCTGCTTCAGATGCTGTGGCATATTGATTCCTTTTATTACTAGCAGCCATTTAACCTGACCTCTCTTAGATCCAGTATTTTAAAAGCCATAAATTTTAACTTCACTTATGAGCAAGGACTGAAATGCTGTGAAAGCCCTTTTATTAGCAGAGCTTTGCCTTATTCCATGTTCATGTGTCACCCATGGCAACAATATTTAGAGTGTCTTAAATTAGAATGGCTGTTGGGCAGTTTGATGGTGGTAGGGTCAGCAGTAAAGAGAGCTCATAAATATCTCAAGCATGTAAAATTCCCTGATCAGGGTGTGGGCAGGTGTATGAAAGCAATGCCATTATTAGCAAAAGATAGCAGTTTTCCAGATTGTTGTGTTAAAAATCTATCTCTTTTCCTAGTCTTAATGTTCACAGGTAAGGAAAATCATACACAAAGGAAATAT
Source organism: Ceyx melanurus (assembly GCA_024611195.1). Lineage (NCBI taxonomy): Eukaryota > Metazoa > Chordata > Aves > Coraciiformes > Alcedinidae > Ceyx > Ceyx melanurus. The sequence continues at coordinate 84,528 of JANHGL010019682.1, forward strand.
TTTATATAATTTATTTTTACCAAGTTAAATTGCTGACATTGCAATATATTTTTCTTTGCTGTCTCGACTTGGCTTTTCTTTTACAGTGATCACCTTCCTTGTTGTTGCAATATTCTAAATTAATTTCTGAATGACACTTAAAGCAATCCTTAACATGTATCTTACATGACTATTTGTAAAAATGTGTCCAGGCCAAAACTTGATGCATAAAATTGACATACTGCTTTTTTTAAAAATGAAGTAGCTATGAATAAAATCACTGATATCTTTTTTTTTTCCTAAATTCATATGAAAAGAACTCGAAATTAGCATAGAAAACAGGAAGATTAATGTGACTTTTTTGCATCCTTTTAATTTATTGCTTCCCATTGAAATTACTAATATTTAAAAAATAATATTTTAGGCTTGATGACTAAGATTGAATGATACTTCAGTAACTTGCTTCAAAATTTCCTTAAAGCTTAACAAAATAGACCATAACTGTGAATTTAATGTAAGTATTCACTTGCTTCTGTTCTGCCACTGAAGAAGATTCTATATTCCACACATTAAAGAAAACTCTCTAGATGTGAGCCTTATACCATTAAATGTGACATTGTTTAAATATTACTGCAGGGACTCTCGCTTTGTGTTGAACTTTGGCCTGGGAACAAAAATATTGGTTTAGTTTGAGAAGCATAATTTGTATCAATTAATCTCAGAAAGTGTCACATTTCCAAATCTTTTAAAGCTGGACAGAAGTGTTTGACCTTATCAGAGAGTGGGTATGGAAGTAGAAGTAAAGCAATCACAGGGCACTGGAGTTTTTTTTACTACCACTCAATTCCAGACTGGTCAATTTACAGGGAGCCTGAAATCACTGGGGAATCATATTTTCTAAAAACTGAACTTTTTCCTTTCTGCATTGCTTTTCCTATAGCTGTTTTTCTCTAGCAGGTTGTAACAGCTATATCTACAATCAATTTGATATACATAAATATCATGGATGAGAAAGTTCCTTCTCTGTAGAAGGTCAGGTAGCTTAATTTATACTGGGACCTGTTCAAAGGGCAAGTACTTCCCTTTGCCACCAGCTGTACAGAGAACACACCAGCCTGCTGGAGGAGTAGAGATTCAAATTCCTGGGAATGCTTTTCACTGGATGCAGAGCTATATTCTGAAATTGAAGTGTATGTGAAAGGTTAAATTTGTGTAACCAAGTGAAGAAAACTATTTCAACATCAAATACTACTTTATGCAAAGACAGGCTTTGCTACATTTTGTCCAGCGTTCATCACTAACTTAGAAAATGCATGTGCCATTTATCTGAGAGCTTTGCTTGAACCTCTTTGTTCTTTTGCTTCTAATTCTTAGCTTTAATATTGTTGCACTGTGAAACTTATTAGCATTTTGAGACGCTTAATGTTGTACTTGTAATTCTTTTTGAAATATTAACACCTGCAGTGTTGTTCTTTGTTAGTGAAACAAACAGAAACTACAGAACAAAATTAGAAACTACAGAACAAAATTACACCAGCATACATTTCTAAGATGATAGTAGTACATCTCTGCCTAATGGTTGCCTTACTCCAAGCCAGATTTTTCTTTTCCCTTTCATGTGGAGTTCTGTGTTTGGTATTCCTGCTTCTAATCTGGAATGCTTGGTTTCAGGTATAAAGTGAATAAAACAATACATGTTGTGAATGCAATGTAGCGATTCTTCTCTTGCTTTTTATCAAGCCCTTCATAATCTTTTATATGCTACCACTATAAACTAGTGTTGAAGAAAAGGCTACAGTAGGATCTTAAAGGTATTCTAAAAAGATGTCCTATTAAACCTCTTCTTTGAAAATCGCAAACTAAATGGTGTAATGAATGTCAGATGTCTTCTTCCTAAATCATTCTCTCCATTGAAGCAATTGATGATTGAGGAAGTACCTGAATATAAAAATATGAAAGGAAAGAATCCTTTGCAGTTGTGCATACTGTGAGTCCTACCAGAACTAAAGGAAACTACATTAAACAAAATGGTTGAGAAAGAATTGAACATGAATGAATTTAAGTTACTATGTGATGCTGCAACCCTTTGGCTAGGAATGTCTGCCTATTTTTCTGATGTTTATGGCCTATGGAGATTGATAATAATGACAAATGTTTTATCTTCTGACCTTAAGCTTGTTGAAAGAGACACTCTCAGTATTCACTTTATGCACTGATTTATTTAGAGGTAAATTTCCAAAAGGATCTGAGAGTAAAGCAGTTGAGTCTTGCTGGCTCCATCTTGCCCTTTATATCTTTGGACATGTTCACTTGGGTAACAGATTTGGTTCATTCTTATACAAAAGGTTTCCCTACAGCAGGGATGTTTTCTCACAGAAGTTTGCTGAGGGGCTTATTTTACCAGACTAGTACCTATATAATTTAATTCTTTACAATAAAAATCTTGCTTTTTCCTTCCTGACTAAAATTTGGAGAGTTTCTGATACCATGCTCGTGTTATTCTCACCTCTGCAGGGGCAATGTAAGGTTAGAAATGCATTAACCATGTAAAAAACAAACAAACAAACAAACTCAAACATATAAGTAATCAGTGAATTTAATGTATTTTTTAAATCATGTTTAACTCATGTTAAACTCTGTTGCAGAAGAGATAGCAACTATAGAATGAGCAGTTAGATGAGTTAAGTTGGGGTAGGGCTGAGTTCAGTAAGACTAACTTGGGCATCATGAATGTTACCAAGGTGTATGTTCAGAGCCGAACAGTCACTGGCCTGTGGCTGCTTCCTGAGAAGCCATTGGCATATCTCACTTTGAGCCCTACTACTACAGAAGAAGTCAGACTTGGTGTTGTTTGCCTGCTAAAAGCACTCGTGCTATCTCCAGCATCCCACTACCCACAGGGTAGAAGACTAATTGATTTCATAGCCATTTTCTCTTCCCTAGTAAAACACGCTTCATCGTGAGTAATACGCTAGGGTGCTGGTAAATAGAGAGACAGTCTATTTATTCTATTTATTCTAGTTCATTTTAGTTTCTCAGTCTGTGACACATTGCCTTTTTGTTTTCATAATAACTGTATTTTACGTCGCTAATCTTTCAAAGTGTAAACAGTAAATCAGTCTCGCTCACACAAATGTTTCTTTAAATGTTATCCTTTAGGCATTATTCATATAGTTTCCATTTTCAAGAATCATTATGTAAAAAGTAAAATTATAAGTAGAGAAAAAGTTTACTGTTTAGGGTGTCTTAGGTGCTGTATTTCATTTAGAGTGGCAGTTATTCATGACTTTTCTTCAGTTCCTGTCTCTCTACCTGTCTCTGGAGTGGCTTGCATTACCCACAACCCTGTGTCATTTGTCTCCCCTTTGATTTTCATGACTGACATCTTGCTTTTGGCATGTTTCTTTCTGCTGGACTATAAAAAAAGAGAAAGGAATGTGCAGTTGTGGGAAGAGAGAAAATCCTGAAAAGGGAAAAAGAGAATCCTGAAATACTTGAAACCAGTAACAGTAATAAAAGAACAGAAAGCAGGTTTACTTTATCTTGTACATTAAGGAAAAAAAATATCTGTGGTAGCCATGTTGGCACTGAGCAGAAAAATCTTTAAGTATGATCAGTTACAGATACCATGTATGAAGCAGCAACTTGGTTTCAGCCAGTTGTGGACAGATACTGATATCAGTTGTTTTGTCTCATAAATTCAGTAGAGATGCATGAAGTAATTAACCATTTATAAAAAAAAATAGACACTTATGTTTATCATTGTACTACAAGAGACAGTGATCCATAAATAAAAAATCCATTAAAATAAATATTCTTACAAAGTGAACAATTAAGTTTCTCATTTTCAAACTATATTCAAAATCTGCGTAGTGCTAACTGTACACATGCAACACACCCCCAGAAATTCCTGTTAATGACTTGTAAAATATAAGAGAGGTTTTGGTTTTGTTTATTTGTTGCTTTAAGGTTTTTTAACCATGAGGGAGAAAAAAAACCCCATGTTTTCAGGACTGCAGACCTTAAGGTCTGCAGAAATGGAAAAGGAACTGGGGAGGACAGGGGAGGGAAATTTTGCTAGTTAGGATCTGGTACTCAGTCATTGGAGTCTTGTGCATTTCTCTGTAAACCAACCAGTAAAAGATGCTTGCTGTGAAAACAAGAGGCCTGGTCTCCCTGCTTAGGGAAGCTCCTCAGTTCCTGTATCTTTAGTTGTGCACTAATAGGTGATTGCTGAAGCCTTGTAATGAAACAAAACCAAAAAAAAAGGAATAAAAGCTGAATTGCAAAAATACTAAGTTCTTACTGAAATCCCTGGTGATAGCGTCCAAGGTTGTAAACCTGTGACTGTTTCCCTTCTTAATGTGGCTGCATTGCTCCTACTATAATAATAAAAAAAAATAGTTATTTTTCATCTAGGTTCAAATGCTTCTCATTGGTGGATTTTGATAATAATAGGGAGAAACTTCCAGTGTTGAAAGTGAAATTGCAGCCTAAATTATCATGGTTTTAGAAAGGGGAAGCTAACGTTAATAATAATCTGTTACTAAAGATTTTCGGTATGTTTCTGAATAAATGAGGCTACTTTTTAAATGGTAGGATGCAGGAAGATCACAGATTAAATTTAACTTTCTTTGCCATTGAGGGAGAAATACAGTTATCATTGCCTTTTTATACTGTCCTTTAAGGTAACACATTATTTGATGATGTTAGGCAATGATGTGACCATAAGCCATTTCTCTTTCTTTTGGGGACATTAGAAGAAAATTAATTTTTCCAAGGTAGTCATGTTCTGAATTAACTTGGTAGCTGAGTACTGCATTTAGTTTCTTTTTTACCTCTTTTTAGTAGCAAACAGAAGATTCTACATGAAAGTCACTGTAAGTGTACTCCATTAAAAAAAAATAAACAAACAAAAACAACAAAAAAACAAACAGGAACTTTGCTGAAATTAATTCCTCAGGGGAACTTCAATGTTAGGAGCAAAATAAGGACTGTTAATATAGAAAGGAACATACTTTGCCAATAACTCTGAGTTTCCCATGGGATTGTATGCATTGAACTTTTTTCTTTACCTCTTCTACTATCATTATATTAATCCTAATTAATACTCATGCTAGCACAAAGTAAGACCTTTCAGATAATCAAGCATTCAGAGAGGAAAGGTCTGGGATACTGGGGAAGATATTTGCTCTTTTTTGTATTAAGTGCTTTCATATCAGTAAACAAGGAAAGTGGCAGCAATCTCATTTGTGTTAAGCTGTACTTTGCTGGAATTACTTGTTTCTTTAAAAACCTGCTCTGTGTATTTATATCATAGCAGTACTTTCAGCTTGAAGAAAAAGGTTGGATTAGACTGTGAGAGAGCTAATAATATCTTATCACAGGAGAAATCTGTTTGAAAATATCAGCCATTCATACAAGTGACTCATTCTAAGAAATGTTGTGTAGCAGTGTTTGTTTTTGTGAAGCTAAGGATAATGCTCTTTTTGAGATTGTTAGTAGTGTCCTCTTGGACATCGTTCTCAATGGGGGAAGAAGCATCCCCATCTTTATCACTGGTGTAGGCATGAAAGTGACACAGCAAGACAGCTACTGTCCATCACTGTTGCTAGGTCTGTAAATTATGTGCCATTCCCTGCAAGTCTGAACAGGGATATCTACTGAACTAGGTTTAACTTTATGTTATTTTTAGAATAAATTACATTGATTGCATACTACTTCAAATGTCCCAGGTAATAAAGTACACAATTAAGTGTATCTGTCTGACTAGTTTCATTTCTCCATGTGGTTTTATGTATAAAAACTTAACTATTTGTTTTCCAGACTCTTCTGGCAAAGATTTTGGTCCTACTCTGGGATTGAAGAAGTCCAGTTCTCTTGAGAGTCTTCAGACTGCTGTGGCAGAAGTTAGGAAAAACGATCTCCCTTTTCACAGACCCAGGCCTCACGTGGTCCGTGGTCGGGGATGTAATGAGAGTTTTCGAGCTGCCATTGACAAATCTTACGATGGACCTGAAGATGGAGAAGAGGGTATGTTCCTAAGACACTTATTGAGGGAGCCACCTTCACTTAACACTGTTGAGGGCCAACTCAGTAAAGCTTATAAGCAAGTGATTTAGTCTAATTTGAAGTTGATCACATTTTAAAAGCTTCTTACATCTTCCACTGCATGGAGCTGTCTTTGCAGTACCCCATGCAACCTTGACTGGGTTTAGTGTATAAAACTGATCTCCTTTGGGATGGGTGCATTGGAGGATTTAGAATTCAATCCTTAAATAATTATACTTTTAAACTTCAAGAACCATCTTCCCTCTTCAAATTACATTAAAAATGATCTTGCTTGTTTTACAGAGCTGTCTACAATTCCCTCTTCTCTAACCAGGAAATTTGTTTCTTGTTATAGACAAAGCAGAGTGTATTGATAGCACCCTGCTGCTCATTCTGTCACCATGGGCTTATAGACCCTAGTCTGAAAATATGTCTCTTTTAGCATGAAACATAAAACTGTGCTTGGAATGTGAGCCCCTCAAATAGAAATAACACACATCTTCTCCAACCAGACAGAACAGTTTATCTATTCCTTGTTCAGACATTAAAATAGAAAGATTCCAGGGAGTGAATGAAATAATTTTGTTACATAGCTTGGTTATGTCAGTCACCAAAATACCTTATTAAAGTAAACTCTCCCTGTTTGCATTCCAGCATGTCCGTTTTCTTGACCTGATGGAGGTTAACAAGCTAGATTTCAAATAGAATAATGTCTACCATGTCAGGAGTTTTGTGTCAGGAAAAATAGCCAAAAAACAAGTCCTTAAAATAGCACTCTATTTAATTAACAATAGAAATCTGCTTGAATTCACTAGATGTGTTTAGCCTGCTTTTTAAATTATTCAGTTAAATGAGTAAGTGTTGTGAGTCATTTGACCACTTTGTAGACACTCATGCTATGTGTCATGTTGTTTGCATTTCGGTAGCCGCTAACCATCCTCAGTGCTTCTTTTTTATTTTGTGCAGATGGTTTTTCTGATAAGAGCTCTCACTCTGGTCAAGAAGCTCAGAACATGGAATCTGCCCTTCCAGGGAACCCCGAACTAGAAGATGCAGAAACCAAAGCAAAAAAGGAAAAAAAAAATAGAGAGAAAGAGAAGAAAAAGGAAAAAGGCAAATCTAAAATCAAAGACAAGAAAAGGAAAGAAGAAAATGAAGATCCAGAAAAGAAAAAGAAAAAAGGCTTTGGAGTCATGTTGAGGTAAAGCATTTTAAAAAACAAACCAGCCACCCATTCTGTAACATAGGAGACAACTGATACTCTCATAAAGTAGTGGAAAAAAAATATTTCACTTGGATTCAAAATAATGTTTATGTTATTTAAAAAGAAAGCAGTTTATACTTTTACACCAAACTTGTAGCTGAGGCAGAAGACATTTGGCAGACAAAATGTCTTTTTGTGCCTTTGAAATTCATTCCCATATGTCAGAAAAAATTCAAGGTTTCAGGCTAAAAACAACTGTGTGTCAGAGCGGGAGGCTTTGTGGGGAATATTTTTGAGTAATATTTGACCCAGTCACATGGTCAGACCATCTTCTCTTCCCTTGCTTATCTGCTTCCTTTACAAGTTTTAGGGAGAGAAGTATTGCTCTTTACTCTAAACAGTCTAGTAACATTTGCAGTTGTCAAAAGTTCACCATCCTCCCTGTCCAGATATGGTGAAAAGAGACTGAACTTCGAGGTTTAAGTGAACGATTTATTTCAACTCACAGGTTTAACTGTAAGTCCCAAGCAAACCATCTATTTGAAGTCTAATACTTCACTAATGGCAAGGTGTTTTTGGATACAGCGGAAGAATGCACTTATTACAGCTTAAAAGCAAGAACACACTATAACAAATGAGAGTGCTAAAGATTATACATGTGTTAGTTAATCACCCATGTTTGCAAACTTACAACATGCTAAATATTCATTTGGCACTCCAAGTAAGGGTTCTCAATTTTGGAAAATTCACCTTGGCTAATGTCCTGACCAAGGGGAAAGGGTCTCCATACAGGTGAGCATTGGAGAGGCGACTCCCAAAATGTAAGCTAAACCTTAGCCTTTTTATCCCCCAGTTTACAGGACCTATTGTACAGTTTGAATAAACAAGGCTGTGGCTGAAAACCTCCAGGTGACTCTGGTAAAACTATGCCCAATTGGATTATGCCATCTGGAGACACAAAAGTTGTCTTGTTTGGCTGAAACCAGCACTGAAGCCCTCCAGGTACTCCTTATCTGACTTTCTCAGGAAGCCAAATAGTGGTTTGAATTGAGACTCGGGACATAACATTTGTATGTCCAAGGCTCAGCTCACCTTTCAGTTCTTCAAATGATGCAGTACTGTGATGCAGTACTGCCCTGATTGGCCTGGGGGCTTATGGACAACTCAAGGCTGAGCCATCTATACAGCTCCCCATGTGTTGTAGGGCCACAGACAGATGAATCAAGGCTGAGTTGCCAGCACAACCCACTGTGAGTTGCCTGCATGCGCCAGACAATACTGAAATTTGCTTATGAACTATGAGCCAGACAATCCATATACCAGTGTACAGGTGTTTAGATTTCTTCTGTGTCCATTAGTTCGTTTTGCATCTCTGGAATCATCACAAATGCAATAAAGTTCTTCAGGCCATTTGGTGCTGTAGGGACTCTGTTATCTCTCCTGCCTCTTGTACCTATTTAACCTCTTGACGACTAAAGTATTTCCATTTAAATAACACTTTGCAATTAATATAGAATATGTGAATTAAATTTGTCACCTGGGGGAGAGTAGCCTGTATGACCATATGGTTACCTGTAACAATGAATACTTAGTTTTAGGAGGCTATTGGTGTTTCTTAGTATCCTCTATTTTAGACAAGCAAGATTCATACAAAAGGCAGATTCATTGACAAGGTGAACATACATTTCACTAGTAATCTAAAAAATTCAGCTGAAAGATCATTCACTTATACTGACATTCATTAAGACAGCAATATATGAACTCAGCTTGCAGCTTTCTGTTGATAGGTACTCTACAATCAAATGGCTCTGTATTACATTGATATTTTTAGCTGACATTCCATATATCATCAAGAGGAATCCGTAAAATTGTCCTATCAACTTTTGAACACTATAGAGCTATTATAAAAAATATGCAGGGATGGTCATGTGTCAAATTTGCATGACTTCAGCAGTTGTTAGTGTTCATAAGATGAAGATGTGTGGGCATACCAGTCTGTGGTTAAAAGGAGCTCTTTAAGAATTCCAAGGAGGCACAAACTCACACCTGTGCATTACACCTGCATTTGTGTTAATACATTTTAAAGAAAGAGGGCTTAACATGCAACAGTAGTGAAAATACTAAATGAGGAGGGTGGCTTCAACAACACTCTTGTGTGTCTGAAGCTATATGTCTTATTTTCATTCTTCTTTTTAACTCTTTGGTGTGAATAGGGCTTTTGGAAGAGGACAAGAGTGACACAGAGGTCTGACAGCAGCATAAGTATTCTGTTTCATGTATTACTGGTAGATTCAAAGTTTGAAGTGCAAAATCTTACTTATGGGGAGGATGTGATGCCTGAGTCAGAACATGTAATGACATCAGGATTCAAAAGAAGGGATTGTAGTTGACAAAAAAATCTTGTGACAATCAGTATGCAAAGCTGGAAACCACGGGGTGCAAGAGTAGCCTCTGTGTTACAATAGTAACCTTAGTGATTCATTCCCTTTTTCAGAATATATTTTGATTGTACACATGCTTTATACATCTGTTCTTTTCACAACCTTGCTGTTTATTTAGATTGATATTCCTCCCAGCAGATAGTAATTGTTTATATTTTTTTATTCATCTGTATGGTAGCATAGAATGGGAATTTCTATCCTACACCATTGAAATTCTCTATAAAGCACACTAAGATGGAAGCCACAAGTTGTAATGAACAGATAAAGAGTTGTTGGTAAGAGCAAACAGTTCAGCTGGGAGGTTTTTAGATGTTCTGTGTCCTCCTTGGTGTTTCTTCCTAGAATTTATAAAACCGTTCTTGAAAAGAAATTCCTTCCTGAAAAGAGCAGAGGCCTAGGGAATCTTAGCCATAGTAAAACTGAAAGAATAGTGATGACCTTTTAAGACTGAACAAGAGCAAAATAGTGTGATCTTAAAAGAATCGGAGACTCAAGATGAGCGTAACCAGAGTGGTATATTTTTTCAGTCAGAAACTGCTGTGGATTACATGAAAAACAAAAACAATTCAAATGTTTTTAAAAGAAATAATAGTAAACTAATGGGAGAACTTAGAAGAAGTCAAATACTGACTAAGAACTAGGTTCCAGAGCTATTTTTCTAACTGGAGTTTTGCACTTGATATGACGAGTGAGCGTCAGGAGGAGGAAGTAGGAGGAAACTGCACTAAGAAGGTTTGAATGATCAAGTATTTTAGCAGCATGGATGGAAACAGACAGAATTTTCATTGCGTTGTAGAGATGAAATTCTCATGCATTCTTGGTAGAACATCTGTGAAAAGAGAGAAGCTGCAGAGGACAAAGTTATGAGCTTCTGCAGCAGTCAATGTGACTTAATTCTTGGTGGCTTCAGAGAAAGAAGTAGAAATATTTAGAAACAGAGAAGAGCTCAGTTTTTGACATACTGATTTTAAATTGAAAGGCGAACTTGCCATAGGAGGCATTAGAAATATACCATAAGAGAGAAGAAAGCTGAATGGAGAAGTCTATAGTGTTCCTTTTTTAGCTAGTCCAGTGACTGCAACCATGTAACTACTGAAAGCTGGAACTCCACACTGGTATGTTCATACAGATTGTAATTTGTGCACTGCTTTGTTCAGAGTTATTTCAGCTATGCCTGCCTAGTTCTGCTGTCCTGTGTAGATGCATCCAAACAGGAAAACAGACATGCTGAACCCATGTCAAGATTGGGCTGAGATAAATAGCAAATAATCATCTGTAGTGAAAGCTCCAGAACCAGAAGGACAAAAAGAATATTTCTGAGATCTTGCCAGAAAGCTCAGTGCTAATGAAGACAGATGCACTCTCTGGCCAGTCACCAGGAATCAGGTGTAAAGAACAAAGGAAAGTAGAATTTTAGACTAAAGAACCTGCTGGAATTGTCACACTTGTCTACAGTGAGGTATATTTTTTGGGTCATATGTACAGCTATAACAAGTTTTTTCTTGATAGTATGTCCATGTGAGTTGTGTTGTTTATGCCTTATAATCAATAACAAGGTATTTCAAGACATTAAAACCAAACCCAAGTATTTATCTATAGTACAAGAAGCACTGAGCTTTAGTCTTTCTCATCTGATATTTTTGAACATATTGGGATTGCTACTGCATTAGTTTTTTGGGTTTGTTGGGGTATTTTTTGCTTTTTTTTTTTTCTAATTTAACAACAGAAAATAGCAAAGCTGTTAGCAGTTGCTAACAGATTTCACTTAGTGCCTCATCTGTTGCTCAGCTGCTATTTACTTGTAGTTCCTGGTCTTTTTTTACACATACAAAAAAAAAAAAAAAAAAAAAAAAGAGATTGCTTTCCTGCTAAGATTTTTCTGGATTGAAGCTTTATTTAGGTGACTGTGATTCAGAGAGACCATCAAGAAATCATGCTTTTATTTCTGTAACTATTGTTTTTTTAAAAAGTCATGTTGTTTCACTCTATTAACTGGAACTCTGGGCTGCAGCATTTTAATGACTGTGGTACTTAGAGCAAAATAGGTTAATATAGTGGAGGTTTGGAATGCAGATTACACTGGTAATTATTGATTAGTTAAATCTCTATAATCCTAAGTACTTATATTGTGATGTGCACAGTGTTTGTTTTCTTGTTTGTTGGGTTCCAATGCATATATTGCCTGCTTTAGTACAGGATGTGTACATGTGCTGTCCAAAGAACAAAAAAAAATGTACTCTGTTAACATTGTTGTAATTGGCCAAGGAGCATTATGTTTTGCTTTTTGGTATTTTCTGACACATTGCACCATCATAGCTCATTGAATAACCCACCACTAGACAACAGATAGCAAAGTAAATTGATATTGTATATAAGTAAGAAAACTGTGTGAAATACTTTCATTATTGGAGCTCTGACTAAATGTATACTACAGTTTTGGAACAAGCTGGTGTCTAGCATCTATGCTAAAACGTTTGGAACAGAATACTTAGTTGTATGCAGATACAGAACAGTGACAGGATTGTGCAGTGGCAAGACTGTCTCATGCTACATTAAACTCTTGGTTTGTCCCTTTTCTTAAATAGAGCTGACTGATTCATTGAGTCTTGAGGAGAATGCAGGACTTCATATGAGCTTCTGTGTACTTCTTGAAGGTGTTCTGTATTTTCATGAGAAACACTACAGTGAAACAGCATGTTTGTGCCTTTTAATAATGGCAGTGTATAGTGTCATTGGTTTAGAACTGTCAAAAGCCTTGTGAGCTCTGTAGGCGGTTTGGAAGATTTAGTTAACCTGTTGTTGCAGAGTGTTAGAACTCCTTGATGCTGAGCACTAATGCAAAACGCTTTATCTCTAGCACCAGGAACACAAAGCTAATATAATGAAGAGGTTAAGAATAATTAATTATTCCTCAGTATAGGTCATTAACTTTAGTTTTTCAATTTGTAAACTATCTTTATTTAATTGCCACACTTGGAAATACTGTCAAAGTATTATTTTCTAACAAAGGTAGGTTGTGTTTGTTTCTAAATTGAGTTGGAGAAAGGTTAAACCTCTAAATCCCCAGGGAAATGTGACCTCTGCTGTGCGGTGCTGCTCTGTATCCTAATCCCATAGCAGTAGTTACAGCCTTTGCGTATAATAAATACAAGTCTATGGCTCTCTCGCTACCTTTTCCAGATAGTGACTATAAAAAATTCTGGGCAGCCCTTTCAGCTTTATGGTTATGAAAGTAACTTAGTTAATGGACTGCAGCCACACCAATGGCATTTTAATAGGTAGCTCCCCTAGGCAGATGCCAGGAGACTGAAGTAATTTTTTTTGTAGTATAAAAAAACTAAGCACAAGTATGTAATGGGTGATTCAGAATGGAGAGTTTTGCCAAACTGGAGTGCAGTGGAAAAACACACTCTCTTTCGGTCTTTGTTTCAGGCTGGACTCAAGAAATGGAATAAACAACCAACCTTCTTCATATATGGCAACTCTTGTCAATTTGACCACTAATTCATTAGCAAATATTTTCAAAATTAATATAGATGGGAAAATGTCTATCCCTCACAAATACTGCACATCAACCATGACTTGCATATTTATGCATGTATACATGTAACTGCAAGCCCAGAAAGGAAGAATATATATGTGTGCATATTAGTTACATTTGCTTTTCCTCTTCAGAAAGAGTGTGCTTTTCCACATAATAGTTCATCTTAAATTATTTACCTTCCACTTCACAATATGTCATGAATATTTTATTCTTTGTCCCCTTCATTTGCCAATTTTCCTTTGAGCTAAGTGCCTTAGTGATTTTAATTTTTCATTCTAGTTGGAAGACAGAAATTACCCTTTTTTCTTTATTACTATTATAGGCCTTGTGCTCAGAATGATACTTTTTACAACCAGCACTGTCAAGCCTGTAATGGTATTGTAGAGTAGATAGCATAATATGCAGATATTGACTTCCATTAAGTATAACACTATGGTATCTTAGGCAGATTTTTTTCTGCTCACTGTTGCCTTGAGAAATTGAGAGTTGTAGAAGAAAAGTTAGCAATGTTATGAAGAAAGAGCAAATAATAAAGATGTGGTTTGCTGGAGAGAGGCAGTGTACATAATTTTTACATTTTTTTTATATGTATATACATATCATGCTGGAAATCAGTATATATGTGGATAGATTTTGAAAAATAATGATTATAATGTAATTATTTAAACTTATGTTATAATTTCTTTATTCTCCATAATGGGATGATCTGAGATGTGTCATTCTTGTGTATTTGACAGACAGAATCAGTTAACGAGGCAGAAAAGTTACTTAGAGGTCTTGATTTCCTTTCGCCTAATAAAATTCCCACTTACAAATAGATACATTAGTAAATAAAACTACTGACACCTTCATAGAGCACCAGAGCACAAGGAAGTGGAGATACCTAATCAGTTTAATGTATCTCTAGTTTCCCAACTATTTCACACACAAAAAAAAGACAAACACTTCAATTTACATGTACCACTTTCCCTTCCCTCCACTGTATTGATTCCTCCTTGGCTGCATTCATAATCAGACTGACACAGAGAAAATAAGGGGGTTTTGTACTAAAAGTGATTATGTGGACTGCCTACTAAAGGCTTATTTGTTTAATTAAGCATCTGTTCTCCTCTTAATATGCATGCCTAAATCTCATTAACGTTAGAAGTATGCAAGTGCAATGAAGAAGAATAGACCCCTCACTCTCATTACTGAACTTGGATAACAAGATTTATATTTACTTAACAGATCAAAGCAGAAAGTTCCCTCTGACTATTTAAAAGGACACAAAATTACAAACAGTTTGCAAAGATCATGTTTTTTGTGAAATAGTTGCATGTTCACTTCAAGTTGAAATATCATTATTCAAGCAATTAGCAAGAAAAAGAAAAAAGGCAGAAGCACACTTTGTCTGTAATGATTAGCTTTGTGTGCTAAATTCTGTGACATGTCCGCTTAAATATATACTATTCAATTTTGACCTCTCTGCATGTCATGCCTGCTAAAATAAATATAAAATTTAGGTCTTTTCTGGAGGTGGCATATTTCTTCTAAGTGTCTGACTCCTCTTTCCTAAGAAATACCTTCTGCACAAAAAGTCCTAGAAAGCAAAGTGTACTCTTGATTAATACTGAACACTGGCAATGTGTTTATTCTTCATTCACTATAGTTGGCTGTTACTTGTTCTAAAATTCATCTCTTATCTGAGGCTAAATCTTGAATTCCATATTTTTCAACGAAGTTTTGGTACATTATGTATTTCTTACAAAGTTTAATGCATTATGATCAAAGATCCTTGAGGATTTAAAGTCATACTCTGAAGAATTTGAAGTAAGGCTTCCTGAGCTTCATTTTAACCAATGAAATCATACTGTGCTCAGGAATACAGTATGGAGTATGAGTTCTACCTTGAGGCGCAAAAAAACCAAACCAAACCAAAACGGCGTTTTGCTGATTTTCTGTTCGGTAGTTCTTGTAACATGAGCTTGGTAAATGGGAGTGGCTGGGGAAGGGGCAACAATTAACAGATAAATTATACAGAAGGGGGCTTCTGACAGATTCCTTAACTACAAAGTGCTGGCAGGTGCCAGTTTAATAGGTATTGCCATTAACAGCCATCTGTAGAGAAAATGAAATGTGCTCATCTCGCTGAATTATGATTTATGCCGAAGCAGTCAAACCAAAGAAATATTTATATTACAATTCAGAGTCATTGATTAAATGCACATGGCATCTCAAATCCAGTTGACATTTTAAGTTGAAATCATTGCAGACATGTAGCCATTTATTTAACTATTACTTTAAAAAATGTGTCTCTACTTGTTATTAATAGGAGAAAGTCAGACCTGACCAATATTTCAATAGTCTGACCTTTTGTTTTGCTGACATATAAAAGGAACAAAGCTCCTTTTGGGGTAGTCACAATTTCAGAGCATATGAAGTATTCTAGCTTCAGAAAAAAAAAAAAAAGACCCCTTTGAACCAATCTGTCTCTTTCTTTCCTTGTCTTTTCTACACAGGACTTTTGAAAGAAAATGGACAAGCGATGGTTTAGGAGATAGGAGAATTGCCTGAGAGAGGCTTTGTTTCAAGTTCCTGCTTTGCTACTGATTTCTTTGGTGACACTGGTTAACTCAGCTGCTCTGAGCCACAGTTGTCCTTACACAAAAGTTACCCTTTGCACTTAAAAACAACAGTGCTTCCCTGCTTCGTATGATCCTTGTTCAAATAAATCTGTTAAAAGCTAAATACATTTAAAACTTAGTCTGGCTACTGCTGTAAAACAGACAATTTTATTTTTAAGAAAATGAACAGGTAGTAAGCTTTTGTGTGATTTTTATCAAACTAACTTTACCCTTTTACTTTTATTCCAGGATTTCCAATATATCCTGTTTGCTAATCTTCTGTAGCCCAGTCTCTTATTTCCACATAGCATCTCTCCATTCTCTTTGTAACATTTCATTATTGCTTACATTCCCATCCATTTCTAGCAAACTTTGGTTTGTTCTCTCGTGGAAAATAAATATGAAGCAGGCCTAGCCCAGTTTGCAAGTGCAACCTTCTGCTGTTGCATTGTTGTTGAGAGCTGTTTGACAGAATACTGGCTTACTCATCCTTACCCCTTCTTAGTGCTGTCAGTGCATGATGTGATGAACTGGGGTTTCCTTCTCCTTTCTATACTACCTCCTAGCTACAGATACTCTAACCTACAGAAATGCAAATTGGAATATAATGCCTCAGAATTATAGCTGACCTTCTATATTTTACTGTGGCTTATGCTTTCTTGCTAGAAAAAAAAAGTATCTGTCATTTAAAAATTTAACATGGGCAAACTAATTTATTTCTCTGAAGTGCTCCTTGTTATGTCCTTTGTCATAATGAATATTAGTACCATCTTCCCCCTTTCAGAAAATCCCCTACATGGATGTTATCTTTCAGTGAACCTTAAACCCGCTGAGGGGGCAGTGTGTAAAATTTGCTTGCTTCTTACACATCACACTGAAGACCTGGACCACACCTAAGATGTTTCTTCCCTTTCTGCTTGGACTCTTGTTGCTTGCAGATTGTCAGGCTCTCTTGTGGATTACACTGTTGTTGGGTCACTGTTCTGACTATTCTCACCTGCCCTGGTCAGCAGATCACCAGCTTTGTCTCCTTTCCCCTTTAGTCTGTGTTAACAGACCAGTGTGGTAATGAGCTGCTTTGAGCAACCAGGAACAATTCTGAGCCAGCCTGTCTCAGCAGCACGCTTTCTATTGCAACATATTGCAGCATATCTGGGCAGAGAGTATTTTATATAGCCCTTCAACTTTCCTAAGATTTGCTTCTGCTGTAAAACTTCCATGATGTGTATGAATGTTGTCAGGACTAAATGAGTGACAAAGTAAGGTTTTATATCCTTTCCACTGCAGCTCCTGCTTTCTATCGCTGTCTACCAGTAGTAAGAAGAGATTTTTACAGCTTCCTGCTCTGCACATTTGGCTGTGTCCCATTAACCTCCGCCTTGCCTTGTTTGTTTGAAATGTTAGGATGTGAATACAAAGGTGCAGGATTGATCCTTTCCCAGCAGTTCCTGCTCATTCAGCAGGTAACTAGAGTTAACTCCACCTTCTTATCACCTCCATCCCCCTGGCAATACTTGTTTGTCACCAGGTTTCTGCCCTTGTTACTCTTCTCTCTCTGCACCCCAGTCTCTCTCTCGTCTTGGCTGTCACCCAGTTTATGCAGAGCCTTGACTAATAAGACTATCAGAGTTCGTCGGTTTGGGCTTTACCTTCTGTATGTGTTGCTTATACTCTGCAAGTTGTCATGAGGAGCAACTGCTCTGATTTCTCAGTTGCCATGATGCTGCATGGCATTTACAATACAGTTAATTATGCTATTGAGTGCTCCCCTCACAGAGATATTTACATTCAAAGAATATTGCCCTGCTTCCTTCCTTCATTCAATGTAAATGACATCTCTGGGGTCTTGTCTTGAACCTGGAGCATTCGAGAGAATTTGATGATTTTATGCTTTAGAAGTCTTTGAATAATTCTTAGTGGTGAAATGAAGATGTCTTCTCACTTTTCCCTTTCTGTTCTTGCAGCTTCCCACTTCTGTCCTATTTTTTTTTTTGTTTAGTTTTTATTGCTGAGAAGAAATAAGGAATGAATAAAAAGGAACCTCTGCAAATATAAAATGTTGACCAAATGCTGATATGAGAAAAAAAAGCCAGCCATCACCCTCTATGTGTGTGTATATAGTATATACTTTGAGATATATATCACCACTGATTTAGGGATTTAAAAAAAAAGTAAATTCAACTCTTAAGAATTGACTTAGAAGGTGAAAATTTCCCTGTGTCTATGTCTATATGTAGTACAAAGTACACAGGCCACTAAATATTTGCTATAGTGCTTGAGTGGTTAACTTCAGAACTGGGTTTGAAGTAATGAACTGCATGCCTGTGCCATTCATTGTCCCTTGCTTGAAAGTAGCAAAAACCTGGCCTCATACTAACCCCAGATTATCAGGTTAATTGACAGTAATGTGTAAATAGAATTGTAAAGCTCTTTTCTGGTAACAGTAGGCCACCACAGTTCTCTGCTATTGTCTTTCTAGCCAAAGAACCCTAGTGAGTAATGAGTTGGGCACTGTTCATTCTACCTCTGTCATCCTTTTGTTTAGCTTTTTGTCCTCTAATATGGAAATCTGTATTACAGTAGCTTGGTATAACGGACATCCTAATGTTCTGGTTTTAATTAAAATTGGATTGAGGAAATAAACAATTCAAAGAAGTTAGCTTTCCTTCCCCCGCCCCCAAATATGCTTTCCATATCCTCTTCTGTATTTGTTTCCATCCACATGCTCGTGTTGTTCAGCCTTCCTAACACATAGCGAGGAAGCTCACTTTCATTCATTTAATCTTCTTAGCAATACATGTTTTTATGTTACTTATTTTTGTCTCTTTGTTTTGATGTGGTCTTCACTGTGAAATACAATTACAAATATAAAAACGTTGTCAAAATGCAAAAATTTGATAAAACCAAACTGACTGCTCATGAAGAAAAAAATTCCACTATACAGCTGCAAATCATTTTTACTGTGTCTAGAATATATATATACACACACACTCACATGGAGAGTGACTTGATCTAAATTACTCAGAAATTAGCAAATATTTATTTCCCTAAAAAGACACTAAAAGGGTGTAAGCACTAAAATGTGTTACTATACCTCTTCATATCTCAAGATGTCTACCCCATCTTTTTCTTAATTAATTCCTATTTAGGCTATTTTAGCTAGGTTGTCATTTGTTGCTTCCCAAACCATCAGTCATCTGTAGCAATGGAGTGTGCTGTAGGCAGTCTCAGGCAGAGCTCTGGGAGCTCTGGGCTGAAATGGTTTGGGTAGACATGTAGAGAAATTTTTAGGTATAGATCTTCTGTGAATTCTTTCTGCCTATAACAGTAGTGTTAGCTGCTTTGTACCTACATGTGACGTGTTTGATAATTTCAGTAATTACAAAGTGGAAGTTGTAGTTATGTATCTGTAAAACGAATGCTGACAATGTTCCATAAGACCATGATGGGAGCTTCAAATCATATGGTACTGTTTGTCTGTAAACTGTGTAACTGTGTAGTATGCAGCACTCAGCATGCAAGCTTGTGGATACTGAGTGGATAACCAGCTTTAGTCCCCAGTGTTGTAATGAAGCAAATTTGGTTTTATTACATCTTCTTCAAGGAAATTACTATTAAAAATCTGTTGTTGAGATTTCAGTTTTTACAAGGACTTTACATTTTTCTGCATGTTGGAGGGGAAGAAGGAAGCTACATTAATAAAAAATATATACTCTAGCAGTCTACTTACAAGCACATCAAGTCTTAGGCAACCTAAAGTATTAGATTACAATAGCAGTATATTTAGTTAATACTTAACAATTATTCTGGCTAAAATACCAACTTCTTATATTTTGTGGAGGCATTAAGATTAGAGAGAATTAATTTAGCCTAAAATCGAAGAAGATTAGAGTTTAAAGAAATTTAAAGTTCATGTTCCTGTCAGAGTGGAAAGATCACTACAGGCCCTAGACCTGCTGCAGAGACTCAGTGTAACTAAATAGTTAAGATTTACCTCTGTGGTTTAATAACTTGAGAACTCAGTCCAGCAGAGCAAAGCAATACACCACAGTTGTGTTATATATATATATAAATATATATATGTATGTTTCTGTCTTCTTTGCTCTAGATCTTTATTAAAACAATGTACCACACCATAGTAAAAAGGCTACAGTGGAGCTAATATTAAAGTACATAGGTAACTTTTTTGAGTAGTGTGTTATGTGTGTAGATGGGGTATGTGTATAATTCATGCATCATACATGGGAACTCAAAATGTTTCTATCTTTGCTATTTTAAGCTTTTAACCAGTATACTTTTGTTTTTATGGAACTGGTGGATTATTGCACAATTTTTTTATAGTATCATGTAATTATTTTCCAGAATATCAAGTACAGGCTGGATCTCTTTCTTTGACAGGCTGTTTCTGGCTGTATAATGAGAATTGCAAAAGGCTAGGAGAGGAGATGATAGATTTGCATGTTTGAGTATTGTAAATACTCTAGGAGAGGGGAACAAGAAGATGCTTAAGGGCTACATAAGCTAAAAAGAGCTGCTTTACAGTAAATAGTCTCATCACATCACTATCTATCTTACTTAACTTCTCAAGGACACAGAGGCACTCAAAAATATTGAAACAGCCCACGTATGAAGAAAAGCATATTTAACAAAGTATTGTAGGAATTGCTTAATGGGATACCAAGATCATTTGTTGATCTTGGCTGTCAGTTTATTGTCTTTCTCAGTCTTTTTTTATTTTGTGTACATCAGCCATTCACTGAGTGCTTTGAGACACAAATTGCCTATAATAGATCAAATTTACTGGTCAAAGGTTAAGTCACTCTTATGACACTGCTTGCCTGTCATAACATTGGTTTCTGTTGGCTTTGGTACCATATTTTTTGCACTAATATTGTAATGTCTTTACACAATTATTAAAGCTCAGTAGGAAGTTCTAGTGTAACTGTTCCAGGTAGCTGAGAGCTTAGTGAATTTGGGCCATCATTAGCTTGAGCAGATTACTTTGTGAGGAAGCTTACATGTTCTATTTATAAAATGCAAGTCACGTTGAAATTGTGACTGATCTCCTCTGTAGCAAGAAATCCTTGTCTAGAGGGGCTAACATTTTATGTTGTCCAGCAGTCTTTAGTCTTTAGCTCCATCCTTAAGTTTCCACAAAACAGAATGGAAAATTATGTTAGAGATCTAGGTTTTTGTTTAATAATCACCATGCAAGGCAAATATAGACCTATAAAAACCCTACAGATATAAAGGTTGATATGGAAATCTGTAACATGAAAGAGGAAATTTCATATACAGTAGTGATCAGAGGAGGAGGAAAAAATAAAAAAATAAATGGTTGCATAAAATGTCATGCTAATTTATAAGCTAAAAGGAGAAGACTGTAAATGAAGCACTGAAGTATGAGGTTTTCACTCTGTAAATATTGACTTAAAATGAGCTTTAAAAAGCAATAATAAAAAATAAACCCAAATTCACAAATTGTGTTTGGTAGCCTTCTCAATGACCCAGTTTCAAAGGCTAACAGGAGCGAGGGAGAACAAAATAAAACTTCCAAGAAGGAGGAAAAAAAAATCCAACCTAGAAAGCAATTTAAACTAGTATAGTGTCTGCATACAGATAATTGAAGCCATTATATTTAATTAATATTACCAAGTGGATGTTGGTATCATGACAGAGACAGTGAGGCTTAAAAGAAATGTCTCTGATTGCATTTGGGGATTGTTAAGATCAAGATGAAGAAAAAGAACAATTCTACTCTCAGCTATAGACAAAGGTATTCACTGAAGAACAGCTCAAGCTGTGGGCATTTTCAGAACCCCTGGGTGCCAAATTTCAAAGATAACCAAATGCTCTATAAAAGCATCTTGTGATCAATTGTATTGAATGGCACAGACATGTTGCATTGAATCAACACAGATGACAATCCATTTGTTTGAGCAGACACAGATCATTATGGACCTTTAATGCAGCAGCTTAGGTTCAGTATTTGTCCATTTTAGAACTTGGACTTGTAGTAATGGTGTTTGTCTCTTGAAAAAAAACCACAATTTAGTTAAAGTCAATATACTCTAACAATTCTGAAACACAGAAGAAAGAAAGCTGGAGGAGTACTGTTACACGTTTTAGAAACTGTTTATTTTGAAGAACAGCTAACATTTGTGCATTTAATTTGCAACATAAAAATTCCAGAAGCTCAGACTAAATTTGTATGACCATTGTTGAGAAGGAGGATAAAAATGTTTATTGTTCCATGGCAAAAGTGGAAGGAATAGGGATCAGCAACACAACTGATCAGATCTGATTGCAGAAAATGAAATAGGAATACCAACTGAGGCAAAGCAGAGTGATCAGAAGGAAGGATTTGTGGAACCTAGATAACCAACAGTTATTTCAAAATAGTGGAGAGCATCCTGGAGCATGTCAGTTTTCCTGAACTACAAAATAGCAGATGTTTCAAAGAGCTACGGTTTGGTCTTAAATCACAAAAAATATAAACATTTAGTTTGCTTTGTGGTAAAACTTTCCAGGCCTGAGTCAAGGCTTGCTGAACTTCTTGGAAGTCTTGTACTGGGATGAGACCCACAGTGTTTACCCAGGTATGTACAGCTGAAGTGAGCTGATACAAAGTTGTGCCTAATGATTTTTTCCTTTCTGTTATAAGGGTGTAGAAGAATTATCTCTAGTCCCAGTTTGGTGTAGACTTCAGAGTGATGAAAATTTTTTCAGACTTACTGGGGAGATCCTAACTTGAAACTGAGAGCTTGTAAGGTCAACTTTATCCTTAAATAGTGAACATTAAAATGATGTATTGAGAGTCTCTGTTTCTTGTAGTAACTCAGTATTAGAGATGGGGTTTTTTTATCTTCATAAATGCCCTTTAATGGATAATCCTGAAAACTGCAGTCTGAACTTCATTATTTTTTTTGCTACTTACTTATTCTCAACTGCTATACAAAGTTTTTGGAGACCGTATTCTTCCTATAGCTTCATTTTTACAATCCCTTTCTTTTGACTTACGTTTCACAGGAATAATTCCAGACAGATTTTAACTTTGTAATTAATGAAAAAGAATAGAATTCATGTTTTTATATATTAGCTTTATTGGTTGTTTAGGGCTAAAAGGAGTAAAAAATGGGATAAACAAATTTTATTTCCTTAATATATGGTTGAATTCCCAGAAAAAAAGCAGATCCATGAAGTACTGTTTATTTCATGTCGCACTCAGAGTTAGGTAGGGGATGAAACAAGCTTTTTGTCTCTGTCTGGGATAAGACAATGGTTCCAAAACTCAAAATGTCCCTCGTGATAATTCTGATAAAGAAAAAGGTTGAGTCAGTTAAAAATACGTATTTTCATCCTCACTTTTCATTTTTAGAGCCTTGTAATAAGGACTAGGATGGATATTAATCTGACGAGTCACTTTGAAATCCCTAACAGATCATTGCAAAAATGCAAGAAAGCCCAACAATTTCAAAACTTATTTGTCACATTACTGAAAAAACCCCAAAAATTGTTCACCAAAAAAAATAGACTGATAACATTCACAGTCTGCTCACTTAGTAAACTACCATACTAAAAAATCAAAATGATCTTTTATATTCACTCTAGGAAAAGGACCATAGTGATTGCTGAACCAAGGTTTAACATCATAAAAAAGTGTGCATGATGCAATTGGAAAATGTCACATCTTTTATATAGTCATTGCTATTAATAATTCTAAAAAAATCTGGCCTATGGCCTTACTAGAACATGGTGAAGAGCTAAAAAGAACTTTCAACTTAAATTAACTCATAATCCAAAAATGTATGTAGTAGTGAAAAGCTTCTGATAAGGCACTTGGCTGTGAGGAACAGATGGTGATAGTCAGTCAAGTCCCCACTGCACACCATGAGGATCTGATAGAATTTAGTGTGGCACTGAAAAGTGTTCTGAGGAAAGTAAGAAGCCTATTCAAAGTAAAACCAAATATCATGCACTAATAGACAGACTCATAAGAAAGCTACTCAGCGGATTCAGCTGAAAGGTTACAGGATGAAAATGAGTCATAAAAATAATGGCAACTCTCCAGGAGTGGAGAGGGAATACTAAACGTGAAAATCAAGGCATAACATTGCCCTCCTTTGTGCCTCTTATTTTGTTAAAAGTGAAACTGACACCATGTATCTTCTTCCTTTAAAAAGATGAAGAATACTAATTTAAGACTTCCACGTGTCTCCTGTATGGGGCCCCCTTGCCCCCATCCTGTGTTCAACTGTGGTGACAGTGCCCCATCCTGTTGGGTAAGGGACAGGGAGAGAAGTGTAGTTACCCTCCAGTAGCCCTGACCAGTTACTACAAAAAGGTCTACCACATAATGTGAATGAATGGAAAAAAGAAATACAGTTAGAGATAAAATAATCACTTTTCATCCCCCTCCTTTGAACTCTGTAGCAATAGCTTTCCAGATTTCCCCTGCTCATGTCAGGCAAGAATGAGGGTGACAGAGCTTTGGAACAGGCTGCCCAGTTTTGTGGAGTCTCCATCTCTGGAGACACTTAAGACCCGCCTGGATCTGTTCCTGGGTGACTTGTTCTAGGTGATCCTG
>JANHGL010019685.1:0-58867 GCA_024611195.1 Ceyx melanurus
CGTCGTGTGTGCGCTGCGCCTCGCCGTTGCGGTGGTTTTTAGCTCGAAAACCTCATCTCTGTGCCCTGTGCCAGGAGAGGGGGCTTTCGGGGACCTGGTGGTGGCCTCTGGGACACTAATTAATTAATTTCAGCCATTTCTAGGTGCACCAATTGTTGTTTCTGAGCCGACTCCAGTTTCTGGGCTGCACAAAGTTAGACCCAAGAAAATGATGAATTTTGCTTTCGGTGCCAGATGCCCATTCAATCTCAGCTAGCGCCTGGAAGGTGATTTTTTTTTTTTCCTAAGCCGGCGGATTCGTTGTTCGCTGTTTGGCTTTGGAACAAACACTGTATCCTTTCTTATCTGTTAGGCTGCAGTAAGAACTGCAGTCCTTTGCTGAGCGGCTTGTAGTAAATAATGACATTCTTTTTTCCCCTTTTTTTTTTTTTCTTTGAGATTTCACGCCGATGAAGTATTGCAAAGAGGCTGGAAGTGAAGCCAGTCCTGCAGACGTGTGTGCAGGGAACGATAACAAGTGTAAGGAAGATCTGGCTTTGGAAAGCAAATACTGCCCACAGTTTGCAGCTGCCAATGCCAGGCTCACCTGGATGGGATTTTGTTCCCTGATTTCCTTTTTTTTTTTTTTTAAAACCTAGGTTTTATATTTCTTTTTATACACATAAATGCTTCCTGACTCTACATGGCTACTTGATGCCTTTTAGCAAACTGGATATTTATCATCTCTAGATCTCCATAGCTGTTCCTCACACATTGGTTTCTTTCTTTGGATCTGAGGGATTTTGCTCTGCCCTGAGATTTCATGTTTGTGACAATTACCTTTTGCACACATCCGTAACGGGAGAATGTCTTCCTTTCTTAACAGGCTTCTTGCACTCACCAGGTGGAGAAAGTGGCTTGAGTTTGCACCTATGCCTCCTAGGAAAAGAATGCAGAGTAAACAGCATCACTGAATTTACAAAGTACTCAAATACCATGATTTAATAGTCACTAACATATTTAAACTTTGCTTTTTGCCATTATTGCTTTTGTTGCTACAGCATTTTGTTTCTGAGAGTTGGAAGGAAAATGTCCAGAAGTATCAAAGAAGATTTCCAATCCCTGTTGTGCTCAAGGCAACTAATACCACATGCAATCCTTAAGAAAAATGGTTCCTATTTCCAAGTGTCAGTTGTGTCTCATTATAAATGCTAAAACCGAATAAAAATAAAATAATTAAACCAATAAATCACAAACCCAAGAGCTGTAGGAAATAATAGAAGATCTCAAGGAAAAAATAAAAACAGAAAAAAAAGGGGAAAATGTATCAGATCTAATAAAAAACCCATTGAAATTGTGGGAAGTCTCTCATAGGTCAGAGATGGACCATTCTGTGTCAATGGCCATTGTTAGAAATAATTTCCACTCTGGTAATCCAGAAATGATTACATGCAATCCACTATGTCAGATGGGGTAAATCTAAACTAATTTACATGAATATATAGGAATTATGTTGCTGCAGCTGGAGATGGTGGTTTGGATTCCTGGCATCATTGTGTTTGCAGGGGAAAAAAGACCTTTTCTGTCTTCTTTTTTTTTCCTGTTGAAAACATTAAAAAATAAGGGTGCAGTTCTCTGGGTTGCTCAGCAATTAAATCCATGGTGAAAGGACAATGATTTTTTAATGGGAAGATGGTTAGAAAAGTTTGTGTAACTCATATTCTCACCACGTCGTGCATTGTCCCCTCTTGGGTGGTGGTTGGGCCATGGATGGAGACTGAAAAATTGTCTGTTTCCTTCTGTGAAAGGACTGAACCTTTTCCAAGGAGCAGAAAGTGACCCTGGAGTCTGTGGTGACCTTTCTGGAGATGTCCTGCCTAGGAAAGGATGATGCTGGAGGGATGCTGATTAGCTTGAAGAATCACATCATAAGTATGAAAAAATACTGGTAACTTTCCATGAAGAAAAAAAGGATGAGCTGAAGCAGCAAGGAACAGTTTAGCTGCTTCAGCATGGACAAGACCATATTTCAAGTATCTCCAAATCATGGTTTCTAAGAATTAGAGCTGTTGACAGATTTTCAAAATGTTTTGACAACTCATTTCACTAAGATTTTTTTTACTTCAAGTCTTGAAAATTTGTCACCGTTTTGCAAAAATACGGAATTTTTTAGTTATAAAGCTAGGAGGGAAAAAAAAAAAAAAAGAAAACTCCATCTATTTTTTTCACTAAGGTCTTGCTGAAAATGTATGGTCCTTTCCAAAGCAAGTAACTCCTGGAAAAATTCCAGTAGCTGGATACAAATCCTCCACGGCTACAGGGCTTTGGCTTAAAGGAAGGTCATGGTTTTGGTTAATCTGAGCCAGACACCAGAATTTGTTTAAGGAAACATCCTGCTGCTGCTGTATCTCTGCTTAGGGAAAACTCCTAAAGGTTTGGTTAAATGAATGATGTTTTTATAAATTTGCTTGATTAATTGAATCAAATCTTCACGTATTTGGCAAAAATATAATAATCTTTAAAACAATTTCCCTGGGTTGTCTTTTAAAGCTGATGGTCATCTATAAATTGGGTTTTGTGCTAAAATTGGATCCCTGCACTGGGGGCACATTTTATGGATGGTGCCAGCCATTTTGATCGACAGGAGGATGGTGTTTGGGAAAGCAATTATTTTAGTAATCAAATAGTCATGTTTACATTATTAGCTTGGTTGTTTAGAGTGACACTTGTGCAAAGAAATGAGATGCATTAATTAAACGATTTATTAAACTATTGTCTGAAAACAGGCTGTAACATTGAACATCATGTCTCATTGTTCAAGAATAAAGTTGAATATGGTGTTTTAAAACTTAAACATCTCAATTAGTGGTATGTCTTTATGTCTTTTAAGGGAAGAGTTCTATATTTTTACTTTTTTGGGTAAAATCCTTACATTCTCAACCATGGTTTGACCATGTGACTTACAAGCAAGGTAGCAAGACCACTTCTTTTGACATCAGGGGTATCAAGACCTCCACAGTTGGATTCTTGGTTTCAATACAGGGAAATAAAAATTTTTTTTTGATCTGTAATGCATACCAAGAAAATGTCTTTTCAATGAGTGACATTTTGGTTAGTCTGGATGCTCAGCAAACTGCCTGGGCAATGAGATGGTCTTCACTGGTGTTTCCTATTGGAATTAAGGGGTCAGTCTCTGCTTTTGTATTACTTTCTAATGAAAAGAAATAGATGAGGCAATGGGTAATCTATGCAATCAGAGAACTGGTACCATTGTATGCAAGGGCTTCAGTCATAATGCATAACATAGGTGAAAGTGTCCTCTAAGTTAGAAGTCTGGATACCCTGGGATGGACATTGAGCAATTCCCAGTACTTTGCAGAGTGACAGATGAGGACAGTGAAAAGCATGCCAATTACCAAGTAGCAGGGCAAAAGTATATGTTTCATACTTCATACATATGTATTTCAATGACCCAAATGGCCATTTATATTCTCTCAGGGTGACCTTTTGGGGAGGGAAGAGAGAAAACAGGCAGGCTTGTAGCTGCTCTGGAGGCCATGAGTTGCCTACTGCAGCCAGCTGGTTGAAAACCAAGTCATTTTTGGGTTGGCTAGCAAGGGGTCCATCCTCAGCCTTGGGCTGAAACTGTTAGCAGGTTTATCAGGCTGTCAGTAGCTCTGGGGCTTTCATGAGAGCCAAAGAAGCTGATGAGTTAAATTTGGGAATCCTTTGGAAATCTTTTCTTGTATGCCCAAACTCAAAGTCAGGATGAGAGAGGTAGGAGGGAGCCCTGTGCAAGTTTTGACTTGCTAGGTCTAACTGCTAGGGGATGCTAAGCTGTATTGAGACAGCAGTGCTGTTAACTAAAGAGTTGGTTTTACTGGGAGAATATTTCCATGGGTTTAAGAGAAACAGAAACCAGCTGCTGATTAAATCAAGAGATTCCTTCAGTCTTCCTGCTAATTTATGAATAGTTATTCAATGGCCTTTTTTTTCTCCTTTTCCTGAGGCCCAGTGATAATCTAACTACGCTTTCTCACTTTCACTGTTCTCATTGAGAGAGAGAATAATCTAATTAGTTATTCAGCCCTGACAATTACATTCAATTTAACTGTGATGAATAACCAATTTCAAAAGACCTGATCCTGTATAGTGCTCTGAGCATCCTGAGCACATGAATGTGTTCTTACTTGGTAGTAATGTCAATGGAAGCTGAAGGCACCCAGCATCTTGTGCAGTTTGTTCAATATTCAGATGACTTATTTCCATCTCAGTCTTTGTCTGTATGAAATTTCACATTTTACTGGCAAACCTTCCACTCTGGTGGTTTATGTTCTTCCTGCATTAGTTTTGCTAATTTGTTTTCTATTATTGCTTTGTGCAGTGAAATCTCAGTCAGTGTCTTGGCATGCAAAAGATTTTTAATAATGGAAATATGGCTTTCTACAGCTCTGGGAGAAGCAGCTCTGCAATATTTCTGAGACCCTACAAAGGACAATTGCTACCTACACAACCACCTGTCGAGTTAATGTAGACTAGTAGACAACAAACCAACCAACTTCTTTTGGATGTCACCATGTTCTGTGTAACCAGGGCCAGGCCTTTCAGAAGAGATCAGCATCCTTCAACTCTCCAAGTGAACAACTGAATATTTGAAAGGACTGAATGGCCAATTAGGCAGCAAAAGTATTCTGCAGCCCACCATTTGTCTTCACAATAGTGTGGAGGAAAGAAGAAAAGCTCTCTGTTAAAGTGAGAGAGGTGGCTCTGTATTCAAAGGGTTGAGGTTCATGATGCTGCAGAGGGGATGGATGGATGGATGGATGGATGGATGGATGGATGGATGGATGGATGCACTTGGATGGGTGCAGGAACCTGCAGAATGGGATTGGTACAGCTCCTGAGAAACTTTGCATCCTCCAAATCTCTGCTTGCCTGCATACCGAAGAGCTGCAGAGAGCTTGCCAGGAAGGGAGGTAATTTTAGACTGTGATTTGGAAAATGATTCAGTTTAAAAACTGCTATTTTTGAAGGGCTACTTTCAGCTGGGATCCAGTCCCCAGCATGTTCTCAGAAGTACTCTCCTTCCTGCAGCAGAGGGTGGTGGAGGGGGAAGGAGAACTGTCTCTCTGGGAGCTGGAAGCCCTGATCCTTGTGCTGCCACTGAGAAAATGAAGGAGAATGGGTCCTGCTCTTGTTTCACACCCCCATCCTGCATTTGGCAGGTGAGTGCTTTAACCCACCTACCTTGATGGGCACAGCAAAGGTATCTCTGCCCACCCTAGGGGGTCACCATCCTCGAGAGAAGGAGCAGGCACATGTATCTGGAAATAGGGCTGCTGGGCAGGCACAGTTTTGAGACAGGAGAGCCCTACTTCATCCTGTTGACATAAAAGCCAAGGCCAGCTTGAGGAATCTATCAAGCAAAGTGATGAAATGGCAAACAAACTCCTTTTTCATGCCATCTGAAGATGTACTGTATGTATTTTATAGACCCAGCAACTGGCCACATCTCTCACAAATCTCTCCAGCTGGTGGCATTGAAATGAATCCTGCTAAGCTGACACTTGCTCCATCAGGCTGAGACTTCAGAGAGGTGCAGAACAGGCAGTGTTTGATCACAGCACCAAAGAAAATGTTGGCAACCCCTTTGTCCTGACAGATTGGCCTTGTAGGGTGAAAAGCTGCTGGCAGTGACCCTGTGTGCTGAACACACCTGTCCCTTAGCAACAAACAGGTTAAAATGTCCTTTCCACTCTGGATTTGTCCCTCTTGTTTCATTCCTGCAGGCACTGGGTGATGGTTCTCTGAGGCCACTTAACCTGCTGAGCTCTTCATAAACAGGTTCTACTTGTGACTAAACAACTTCATACAGTTTAGTTTGTTCTCAGGGATGTGGGGAGTGGAAGTGCATGGCTGAAGACTGCTCCAGGTCCCATGCAGGTATCAGGAATGCTTGCTGGTGATAGTTTTTGTAAGCATTGGTCTTTATTACAACAGTTCCTGACCCAAGGCTTCTGTTGGGTTTCCCAGTGGACTAAGCCCAGCTGAGATGTGTGTGCACATGTATATACAAAACAAAGTAATAATTCCCCTTGAATGAAAGGAAAAAAGCTGTCTACAGTTAACTGATTATCAGTGCATCCACCTGACATATGGCAGTGTTAAGTGACCAACTCTGTGGCCTTGAGTACACATCTTCTCATTTTCATCCCCACCTCTCACTTTTGTCTAACACTGCTAAGCAGTGGGAGAGGGAATCACTTTTGGAGCTGCTTTTCTGTTCCTGTTCACCTTCTGCCATGCAGCAGGTGAGTAGCCCAGTGTCAGGCTGTGTGGAAAGGCTCTGAGATCTGGCAAACAGGTCTGTGAGATAGCAAATGGAGGTCAGCCACTCACTGGGTCACTTTGCATCTAGCAGAGAGAGTGTTGGCTGTTCCACGATGCTAGAGTGGAAAAAATGATGGTAAAATGGGGGCATATCATTGTGCTGCTCAGTTATTATTTGTATTTTGAGGGAATAATTGTGTGAGAAGAGACATTATTTTATATTCTCTATCCAAGGGGATGAGGAACAAAAAAGGAAGAAATTTTGGAAGAAATACTGAACTTCTGCTAGCAAGTAGAAGGTGAAGAAAGAACATGACAGTAAGGAGGGCTCCCTTTTACAGCTGTCAGTTTTTGCTTCAGACATGGTGAGCAAACAGGGCAATGTATCAAGCTTTCAAAAAAACCCCATTTCCAGATTGCTATGTAGAGGGTTTTAAAGGACCTTTCCAGAATAATATTTTCCATTATTTATAGCCACATAAAATACATTTTATGTGTAACACCAATAAATTCCTTGTACGTATAATGAAAGAAAGGCAACTGTTGTGCCACTGAGCATGCAAAACTGTGTTTGGAAAAACAGCTAAAACTGCATTTGGGAGCAGATTCGTTTTAATACCTCATCTTCCTTACCCTGTAAATGAACTTCAGCCTCTATGGTTTTCCTATTTTTAGAGTTGGCCACTGCCCATATTCACCTGGGCACTAGGGGAAAATTGAATGAAGCTTTGAGCAGCATTTTGCAGTCATTTTACAAATAAGCAGCCAAGAGGTGGAAAAGGAAAGCAATTAAACTCCTTACAGTGGATTTAATCCATTGTAGGTGTACTGTGACCAATGCTGTCACCTGGGTTTTATAGCACTGGGGCATGAGTTAGCCCTTAACAAGCACTTACCTGGTAAATTGCACCAGTGGCAACAGAAAAATTAAAAATGCACAATGAGGAACATATTGAAACACAGCTACATGGTGTGCTTTGGGTAAGAAAGACCTTAGGTAAGGAATGAGGTGAATATAAAGGAATGATGGATGAAAGATGCCTAAAGGTGGGCACTTCAGAAGTGGAGTAAATAATGCATTGTGCCTGAGATCATGTCTGTAGCTCTGCATCTGTGAGAATCACAGAAGGCAGGGATGGAGAACAGAGAAGTGCACAGACTTTCTTTCTGAAAGTTCAACCAGTCTTTTAGTCCTCTCAAAGATTTCCTTGCTGCTGCAGTCTCCATCCTAGCCCTTGGGGCTGGTTGACTTCCAGTTACATGAGAGAGTCAGCGTGGTCTAGTGAAGAGGTTGGGAAGTTCTCAAGCACTGCTTTGCCAAAGCATACTTTCCTTTGCTAAATCAGAGGTTCAGTGGGCTCATAAACAACATTTTGGAGATAGGAGGTTTGTCCCTCACAAAAGCAAGCTGCTGCTGGGCAGCTGAGTGCTTGTGCTCCCCTGGTAAATGCACTGCTGCCTTCCCTTGGACTCTCAAGATGCAACTGTTTGTGTTTTGTGGTGCCAGGCTCAGCCCATGTGCCATCCACTGCCACTGTGCTGTCAGCTGCTGACTCCTGGTCTGACAGCCATCTGGTTCAGGATTAGATAACATGGCTTTTCTCACCAGTTCTGTATTGATACATCATCTCAAGCCACTAATTTATCTCCCATTTTCCTTAATTACCCTTCTGACCTCAGTCCTCTTTCTCTCCTTAGGTTGAGAAATATTCCAGAATAGAGCTTTTCCTATTTTAATGCATTATCATAGCTCCATTGAAGATGCAATGAAATCATGGCTGGGATTGTGGCAAGCTTCCAACCATCCATGAAGGAAATAAAGAGCATCCTACTGGTTTGAGAACCATTGTACCAGGGAGACCTTGTCATTCTGCTGATGATAGAAGGGTAAAAAAACTGCCATGAAAAAGATGTGTGTTCTAACAAGCAGGCTTCATGTCTGTCCAAATGCCAGTGTGGCTTATTATTTTCTAATGAAATGAATTATATTCTTGCTCTCTGAAGTAGACTGTGTTGATTTAATTTGTGTTTTATGATCAAGAGTCTAAATTTCATATCTTTTATGTTTTATAAGTAGTGAGCAGGGATTTAGCTGCATGAGACCCATTAATATCAGTACAGCTAACTCCCCATCCACTTCTTTAAAGATTGTTTTATACAAAACAACATGGCCTTTCACCTCTATATTTCTCTCAGTCTGTGGAGAAAAAAAAACCCAACAAACCAGTGATAACTAATCTGAAGGCAAGCAGACTTTTTATTATTGCTCTCAAAGCAATAAGCATTTTTAGTACTCTGAATTTTTCCCGCTGACAAACAACAGGCAATGAAATCAAATAGCTGCTTTTTTGTGGCCTGGAAAGTAACAGGGGAAAGTAACAGAACAATCTCAGGCAAGAAATCACAGATTATTATTTATGTGATTTCAGTGTGCTGCATTTAGAGTTTTTTGCTTTAGAGAATTGGTATGCACTAAGTTAGGGAGATAGTTCTCCAGTGTGAAATATTATTAGAAAAAAACTGTTCACTTTTCTAGATGTAATTTTCTGGGTTTGCTTCCTTTCTCACATATGAATAAAAATGATCCAACTACTGTTGAGAATAAGAATAGGGGAAAAAAGACATGCTTCCCAAGCAAAAAATGTGAATTTTATTCTTTCATTGTCGTTACATACCACGTATTCTGACTTTCCTCTCAACCATTGAATTTGTCTCTTTGTGCCTCCCTCTACTAAAAGACAAAATTCACATCTTGTCAGTGTCCAAGTGGATGGAACATTCTGGGGATGATCCTGGATGATTTTGAGTGTTTTCCAGCAGAAGTAAAGGCCTCAAAATACCACCTGAAGAACTTTGGTGGGTCTTAAACATAAAAAGATGTACTATTTGAGCTGAGATGCAGAATGAACCATCTGACTGAACCTGCAGCACACTATGCACTTTGTAGGGCTTATCTGTGGGATCACACTTGTGTTGTGCTCAATGCAAAGAGGACTTACTTGAGGGCTTGTGAGGACTCAAGGACTTGTGTTTCCTTGAGTAAGGAAACATTTGTCAAAGTTTAGTCTTCCTAAGATTTGGCTTTCTTGATTTGACTCATGATTCAGGTAAATAAAATTCAGGTTGTCCTGATGGTATTTCACTAGGGTAGGACTCATGGTGGCCCAGTCACAATTTTCCCTGCTTTGGGATAGCAAAACATTGCTTTTGCTCTAAATTGAAAATAATTTCTTCCCACTTGGCAAGTACAGAGTGTCTCTGGACCTGTGCATTTCTGGTCATGAAGGAGATGGTGACTATACCAGTCATTGATACTGTGTCTATTAATCCCATGAAGCAAATTCTCCCATCTGAGGTTTAAAATTTAAAGTTAAAACAGCCAGTGCAATCCCACAGATCAGAAATCATCACCTGAACTGCATTACCTGGCAATGTGTCACAGGCTTCAGTCTAACAACAAAACAAATCTATAAATAGAGAGATAATCAGCTGGAAATGACTGAGAAGTCATTTTGTTTGGATGTTATCAGTTGAGTGTTGAATAATTACTAGCTGCCAGTGTGGATGCCCAGGTGTCACACATACTTAGCAATGTGTAGCTGATAGAGATGTAGCTCAGGAGTTTGTTGTTTGACTGCTGTGGGAGTTAGAAACCTCAGGGGCTGCCTGACTTTAGGCTGATGCTTCTAGGCTTCATGATATTAAAGTAGGTGAGACTGACTTAGGATGGGTGTCTACACATGCATCAGAGGGATGAAGATCAAGGTGAGAAAGGGTGCCTTTAAGCTAAAGAATAGTATTGGCTCAAGAGTAAATGAATTTATATTTCCTGTGAATATTCCTCCAGTAAATCTCAAACCCACTGCAATAAAGCACTTTTCACAATCATTTCCCAGCACAGATGTGATAACTGTAAGCTATCTGCTTGTCTCTGATATTAATTTCCCTGTAACTGATGATTATGGCCTTCAGCATCATCAATATTATTAATTACATTGGAAACTCAATCAACCCTCACCTTTTACATTAATTGTTGCAAATGTTTTCCCCTTGGCTGCCCAAAAGGAAGCAAATATCTGGGATCCTTGAAAACATCTGACATAAAAGATGCCAAGCAATGATTGTTTTTCCTTCACCCTCAAAGGAAAGCAGGTAATTAGAAAAGAAAATGAATAAAGACACTGGTAGAAAAAAAGGGAGTATATATGGGGCCATATGTCTTCCATAAGAAATTCTGCCTGCTCTGCTGTTTCTCAAAGGTAAGTGGGTTGCTTTCACAGCAGGGACCTGAGCCTAAGGATTGTCCAGCTGTCAGTTGCATTTCTGCTGCCCAGTGTATTTCTGCCTGTTTCCACGCATGCAATGAAACCTCATGTAACCTCTTCTTTTTTTTTTGAGCACTACTGGCTAAAAGAAAGTGCTCTCTGGGGAATTCTAAAGCAAAATCTTCCTGGTTTATGATGACAGTTAACTTGGAAAAAAATAAATTCTAACTTAACCCAGAATGGTACTGGCTTTTGGACGAAAATTTTAATGTTAAATAATTAGAATATCAATATCATTTTATATGTTTATAAAGAAATATTACCCCAAATGGCTAATGATGCAGTGCTTTCTCGGTTCTGCTGAATGTAGGAATAAATCTATTTTAAGCTAATTCCCAGTAAAAGAAAATCTACTTTTGCTATTGGCATTGTTTAGTTGCAACAGTAGAAGTCTGGCAAATTTCAAGCTTCATCCTGAAAATATCAATAATACCCTTATCTAGCAAAGCCCTTCATCATGGGCTCCATTTTGGAACACATGAGCAGTTCCTAGTGACATCATGGAGAACAAACCTTATGAAGAGCGACTGAAGGAGTTGGGACTGTTTAGTGTGAGGAAGAGGAGGCTGAGGGGAGCCCTCATCACTCTCCACAGCACCTGCCAGGCCATTGCAGAGAGGCTGGTGCTGGGCTCTGCTCTCAGGGCATTAGTGACAGAACCAGAGGGGATGGATTCAGCTGCTCCAGGGGAGGGGCAGACTGGGCAGGAGGGAAAAATTTTTCCCTGGAAAAGTGGTCAGAGCCTGGCACAGGCTGCCCAGGGAGGGGGTTGAGTCACGAGCCCTGGGGGTGTTTAAGAGTCATTTGGATGTGGCTTTGAGGGACTTGGTTTAGGGGTGAACTTTGTAGAGCAGGGCTGATGGTTGGACTGGATGATCCCAAGGAGCTTTTCCAACCTGAATAATTCTATGATTCTATGATCTACAGAGCAAGTCAGTTAAGCACACATATCCTCCTGGACCGGAGTGATTTGTTTGTATGTTGTTCTGTGCACAATGCTTCAAAAAGATGTTTGTCAATAGAGGGTATCTGAGGACTTGTTGACTGGCACTCCATGGAAGTGAGTGAGGCAGGGGAGGTGGGACCCCTTCTAGAAGGCAGAGGCTTTTGGGTGAGACAGGAGGCTTGCCTTCATGCCTTAACATTTCTAATCTGTTTCATCCCAAAGATTTGGTTTCTATAACTGGAAGGTTACCTTAGTCTGTGGGTGAGTTGAGGCCGAACACAACACGAGGCTCTCACAGGATTTGGAGTTTTCTGTTTGATTTCAGGGAGAGGTTTGTTCACTGCAGACCTCTGCCCAGTGAGTGAAACACTGTGAGGGATGGGATGGAAAGGCACAGCAGTGCTCTGCCCTTGGAGGTGCTGGAGGAGGGTTGTCTGTCACAGAATGAAACCTGTCACAGACATCATTCTGCTGCACTGAGTGCTTTTAATCTGATGGAACCTTCTTTACAGAAACACCACTGCTCTCAGCTGACTTCAGGTGTGAAAATCCATTCTTTGGAAATGTTTCCATCCTTCATTATAACTGTATTTTAGTAACTTCCCCTCTCTATTGCTTTGGCTGTGCAATGTTTACATTCATTTCTATGCCTGTTTGGGAAGCAAATCTGTTGAATCATTGCCTGTAGGCATCAACTCTTCTGCAGAATGGGAGTTTATGAGGGCAGGTGCACAGGAGATAAATGGAAAGCATGCCCTTGTGTTGACAGGAACTGTTACTGGCATGGAAAAGTTTTCATTTCAATATCCCTACAAAACATGAGTCCAGTAGCTTTGTGGATAGTGAAACACATGCTGAACACACTCATCCAATCCTCAAAAACAAGAAGAGGACTCTGACTCAGATGGGTTGAAGGCAGGTCAAGCTGAAACTGTCTTACTCACAGCAAATGAAGCAGTGAGTGACAGTGCACAGGTAGGTGGGTAGTTTATTTCAGGCCAGTGAACGAGGTGGCATGAACAGGATGTCCTCTGGCTGTAGGAATACAATGAGAGACTGTAGGTGGAAATCAGCTTAGGCAGCTGAAAACCTGAAAGCTCACGAGCTCAGAAAGTGGCCCATCATGAATGTTCTGTGATAAAATACCATGAGGTGTTGTGTGTGGTGTCTTTGTTAGTTTGGTTTTGTTTTTTTGTTTCTTTTTTAAATTATATTGTATTTAATATAATTAAATTTATTTATTGTATTTATTATTAAATATAATTGTATTTATTTATTGTATTAAATTGTATTTATTAATTCTGAGAGCTTACTGCTTCTTTGAGTGGCCTTCCAGAGATGAGCTTTCAACTACCATGGTGCCCTGGCAGGATGGAGTGCTCTCTGACAGAGCAGCCTTTCTACAGTTTCAGTTTCAGCATTTTATTTTTTTTTTGCTAAAACAAATGGGAATGAAATAGTTAATGATTACACTTAACTGATAACACTGTTTACAGCTACTGAACACATTAGAAATGTTTTTTGGTGTGCAGCACCTTTATGCCTCCGAGCACTCTGCTTGTGTACTGAAACAACCATGATTTTGCTCCCAGCTACAGGCAGCAACACAGGAGTCCTGCCTTTGTACAAGCTCTTGCTTTGAAATCTTACCTCTCTTTGTTCTCAGCATTGTTTGGTCCAGCCCAGAGTCATTCAGACTGAAAATGCATCCTTAACCTTTGTGCATGGAAAGCATGAAAGCCATAGGTCAAGGTCTGTTAAATAGACTAGTACAATAAACTAAGTGATGCCAGGGGATAATTGGCCACAAAGCCTTACCCAGAATTTTGTGCTGCTTTTGCCTTTCAGAGTGTAGTGCACTTCAGCCCCTGACACCCAAAATACCATCTGTGGCTCAAATATTTTTAATGCAGAGTTTTCGCTGCTGCAGATTGTGAAGTACTTGGGAACTGTCAGAATGGGGGGAAAAAAAGTAAATGTTCCATCAAATGAAGTCAAAGAAATAATTTTGGAAGATATGAATGAGAAAAGTGAGCTTTTGGTTTAAAAATAACTGTGGTGACCACCTGAATCATCACCATGGACATTGAGGCTGAGTATTTGCTCTCCTGAGCCTTGCCTTGACAACTTCTTTGCAAAACTATGAAAAATATTACTGCCATTTCTTCAAGGAAAGGATTGCTCCTTCCAACAGGGAAGAATAAATTACAGCAGTTTTAATCAGTGCACTATATATTTTTATTACTGTGAAGGAGCTCTAGAGACATTATTTATGACAAATCAGTGAGATTTTATGGTGGGAACCTCCTTTCACTTAATTAAAGGCAATTGTACCCAAATTAGTGAACTGGTATGACAATAAGCAGGATCAGAGCATTCACCTCCTTCTTTACTGAGCATATCTGAAATCCTGAATATAATTTGGATAATCTGCTAGTTAACAGAAGATTTTAATTGCTGCTGTTTGTTGAGTCCTAAAACATGGTCAGGTTTTTAATGCTCAACAGAAATTCCCAGATTTCTCAGTACTTGACAAGACAACATGTTTTGCATCATTATTATTTTTTTCAGAAAGAATAACTGCCTTTTGCTATGTAAAGAGGAGAAAAATTCCAATTTAAGAAGACCATAAAAACATCATGAGATGCAAGGAAAAAGCCTAGATCAATGATTCCACAAAAATGTTTTGAGCAATTACGGAATTTTGCTGGAAAATGCTTGCAGAATGAACTGGAAGCTCTTTTCCTAATGATCAATATACAATGTAAAAGTCACATTATTTTCTCTCATCCCCAAGGACTGAAAGTTCAGAATATTAGTCAAAAGTTTCTTTTTCTTATTTAGAGCAGTTCTTGTGTCCCTGAAGTAGACTAATATTCACAATTTGGAAAAATTTGTGAAAGAAGTTATACTCCCTGATGTAGGAAGCCAGGTCCTAAAAAATCAAGATACAGCTGACAGAAAAGGCAAGCAAAATACCCAATGGTTTACTAGAATAATGAAACGTTAAAGTTGCCTTGATGAAAGCTCTGGTTTAACTTAGTCTTCTAATTAATGGAGAGATTGCCTCTTAGGATCAGAAAGGACCACCAGGTCAAAGTGACTAATCACACTTGAAGTTTAAAAATGTGCATCTAGTTTCCAATTTGGTTTTGCCTGACTCTAGTTTCCAGACATTAGTCCTTGTTTCATACTTACAGTTTGACTTCTTGTGTAATACTATTTGCTATTTATTAAAGTGTTAATTCCTGATTTTCCTTTTGAGTGTGGCAGTGTATGCACCCTGGTATTTAGAGCAGTCCTCAGCCTGCTTGAGCTAAAATCTCATGCTGGAGTCATAGAATCATAGAATTGTTTTGATTGGAAGAGACTTATAAGATCATCAAGTCCAAGTATTAACCCAGCACTGCCAGGTCACCATTAACCCATGTCCCTGAGCACCACATCTACCTGTCTTTTAAATCCCTCCAGGGATGGTGACTCCACCACCTCTCTGGGCAGCCTGTTCCAATGCTTCACAACCCTTTCAGTGAACATTTTTTTTCTTATATCCAACCTAAACCTCCTCTGGCACAACTTGAGGCTATTTGCTCTTGTCCTATTGCTTGCACTTAGCAGACCAGCAGCTACCTCTCTACAATCTCCATTCAGGGAGCTGTAGAGAATGACAAGGTCTCCACTGAGCCTCCTTTTTTTCCAGGCTAAACAACCACAGTTCCCTTAGTCACTTCTCACAAGACTTGTTCTCTAGACTCTTCACCAGCTTTGTTACCCTTCTTTGGCCAGCCATAGTCTTCCACAGACAACCAAGTCCATCCAGCTTGGACCCTGCACTTGCAGAGTGAAGCTCTCCCTGAGTTTAGTCCAAGAAATAGAGGAGACGGAAATGGAGCAGACTTCTTATAAGGAAGCAGAGGGAATTACAAGACAAGGACAGAAAATCTTTAGAAAATCCTCTGTGTGACCTTGTTTTCCAAGTGCAAAATAATTCCTGTGTTTCTCCCCATGCCTCCTCTTCAAGTAAGGGAGTGAAAGATGAATTTTGATATCACAGCATTTGTTTTGCCAGTGATTTGCA
Organism: Ceyx melanurus; assembly: GCA_024611195.1. Classification (NCBI taxonomy): domain Eukaryota; kingdom Metazoa; phylum Chordata; class Aves; order Coraciiformes; family Alcedinidae; genus Ceyx; species Ceyx melanurus. The sequence goes on from JANHGL010019685.1 coordinate 15,659, forward strand.
TCCTGGTTAAAAAACGATGGCAGGTACAATATTGCATTCTGGCTCTGTCAAATACTGGTAAAAATAATAATGATAGAGAGATATAAATTACATTGCATCCAGAGAAAATATCTTTTTCTAAATAAGGAAACAGTGGACAAAAAGGGAAACTGTTTCATGCCTTGCTGTCCAATATATAAATTGCTACATCTAAGATACTTAAACAGTGAGAAGGAATAAAAAACGATGAACAATGAAGGAGAAACCCAAGAGACAACCTAAGGGCACAGACTGGCAAAATTAGCTGAAGAAGAAGACTGAGAATTAATGTTTCTTTCTCAGTGTGATTAGGTAGAGGTTCCTGTCTGTGGACAGTGTTTCTAGAGAAGGAGAGCAAATACTGAAGGAAGAAGCAAGGATGCCAGTAAAAGTGCTTTGTGGAGAGGGATGGTTGATTAGCTGGTGGGACAAGGGAGTATTTGTTGGGAAAAGAAGGTAAGAAAATGGAGAAGAGTCATTAACTGCAAAATTAGGATGGGAATGAGGGAGATAAGATACTGCTTAAAACACTGAGTGATTTTTAAAAGACATTATTTTGCTGTCAAGTGAATTATAGAGGAGAAAGGGAGATTATTCATTAATGCATCATAAAGACAGGACATAAAGGATTAGAAATGCTGTTTGAGCCATAAAGCTTTCACCAAGCAGGGAAGGAGTAATGATCTTGTTTTTATTGTGCTGTCTTCATGTTGACAAAGTTCAAATTTTGTTCCAAAAATAAAGTTATGAGCCAAATATAAAGGCCTCTTAAATTGTGTGTGTTTGCTGCTGTGATGGTGTTGACTGTGCATAAGACAGTTTGATAACTATCTGTCAGGGATGTAGAGAAACCTCATTTTTTATGGGATACCAAACATTCTTCAAAATAAATGCAGATAAAATTTCTTCCTATTGATTAGGTTTCTGGATAGTTTTATTTGCTACCACAGCATCCTCTGTCAGTGTAGGATAAATTCCCAGTGACTTGCAAGAAAGGGCAGCCTGACCATAGCTCCTTCTGCTGCATCTAAACTGGGTCTGTGTTCTTCAGCCCAGAGTCATGAAATACTGCTCCAAGAAGAGTCCCATCTGCCTCTCACCCCCACCCTTCTCAGTCACACATGTAAAAACCATCCAGTGTCACACAGCTGCACTTTGGGAGCAGTGCTGCTGCCATCTCTTGTGGCTTCTGCTAATCCAGCATCACTGACCCCATCCAGCCTTATTTTATTTTTTTCACATTTTTCTTAATTGTCTCCCTTTGGTTGCTTAACAGTGTATTTACCCCCATTTCCAAACTGAAGTTTACAAGGGGAAGGATGTATTAAGTATCCAACCGACTTATAAAGGCTGTGACACGTGAAAGAAGCACCAAAAAGATAGAATCATGGAATTGTCAGGGGGGTTGGAAGGGACCTTAAAGATCATCTAGTTCCAACCAACATCATCTATTGTTCCTGCCAATAGCAGGGACACCTACCACTAGAGCAGGTTACTCAGAACCCAATCCAGCCTGGCCTTAAAAGATAATAAGATAATAAGACGTTAAAAAATGATAAAAGATAGTAAGACATTAAAAAAAAAAAAAAAGGTATCCTGATTTTTAAGCCTTGAAGATTCACACTTTCTTACATTCTAAGCAATTTGAAGGCTAAAAATTTACTTAAAAGAAACTCACAAAGGTAGCTTATGCTTGCTCATTGATGCTTTCATAATGTTCATGACTTCTTTTTTTTTCATAAATTCCAGCAGATTATAACCTTAATTAAAGTAGAAAATTTTGTTAGTGGTTCCTAAATACTTTACCTTCCTCTTTGGGCTGCACTGGACAATTAAACTAATTCCTTAGACCTTATTTTTCAAAATTATCTATTTCTTCCTGTAGCATATTCTGATTCATGTCAGGCACTGAAGAATTTATTCTTTCTCACCAGTATATATATATTTTTTTTTTTTGAGACACAGTATTGTATAAAAGCAAAATATGAAATAAATATTTCTAAGCTTGAGCCATAAGAAACTTCAGCAGATACTTTCTCCATCCCTAAAGTTTCTCTTTTGCTCAGTACATTAACATGCAGTATTTAAGCAGGTCCCCTTTCTAATAATGTCTTATGCTGAGCATTCTCTTCTCTACCTTAACTAATACTTTTTCACTGAACTCTTCATCAAACACATAAAGTTGAGGTGCTTTGCTTTCCTTCTAAGGAAGATAACAGATTTATCTTTAGTAGTTTTATTCTGTCTAGGTTTGTGCTTATTCTTGCATTCCAGCTCTGCTCTCAGACTTGCATATTGTTAAAGTCCAATTAATTAAATGCCTTTCTCAATCACTTCTTTCCAGTATCTTAAATGTGGGTGTTCCAGGGAAAGGTCATGAGCTGTGAAGAGGAGAAGAGGGTTTCAACTGCTCTTTTAAATCAGAATGGAGCTAGTTGTAAAACAAAACCCAGATAAAAATCAAACCAAACCTGGAATGACTGAGCTGAAAAGCAAGATTGTTTGGCTGTGCCTTACATTTGCCTAGTAGAACTACAAAAGTACTTAATTTAGCCCTGAAAACAAAAACAAAAGCATTATTGGCAAGGACTTGAAGAAAATACTGTTTATAATAATGATCATACTTGGCAGTTTTTTTCCTCCATAAAATGCTTAACAGACATTACTAATTACAAAAACACAGTGTATTTCACACCCTCTGGATCTACTCTAGTGTTTCTGTGATAATCAGGCAAAATACTACCATTACCTCTCTGTATTAGAGGTGTAGTAAACCTTGTTCTGGTGGACAAACAGACCTGGTCTAGTGACTAGTCTTAGCATATGCCAATGTACATTGCTTTATCAAACATCAGCCAACACTGTTTAATGGAGATGCATTTGTTCTAGTCTAATTAGGCATTAATTAGGGATAAAACATCACATTCACTCATAGTCCTTGGGTGGAAGAGAAGGTGTGATGCTGGAAACCAGCTGTCAAGCCAGAGCAGTTCACACCTTCCAGTCTGGTGAGGCTGCATAGATTGTAATATCTTGTTTTTTTGGGGGAGGCTGTCCCTTATTGAATGTTCATGGTGGCATCTAGAGGACCCATCTGAGGGCTAATCTGAAAAATCTGTAAAATCTGGAAGCCTGTGATCATTTCCACTGGGGAATACAGCTTCCAAAAGTGTGTAAAACTGCTGAGGAAGGTGAATGGAACCAGAATGCAACCTACACCTTGGTGTATAGATTGCATAGGAAAAGAACAAGAGAAAGAAAAAATTACTTTATTTACAAATATTACCAAAGCCAGGGAAAAGGTCCTTAAATCCTGTAACTGGAAGGGTATGCAAGTTTTTAATTGTTCCACAAATCTTTCAGAAATACAAAGATTAGGACCAGTAGCCAGGGTGCTAAATTTAGAATGTTTGTGCTGTAATTACTCAACTTCTAGACAAGAACCTAGACTGGAACAATGATAAAAAATGCACCTATAAATTGTGAGAAAGGAAGTACAATTCCGATGAGACACACTGTCTGGATTAGTAGTGATGGAACTTGGTCCACTCAATTATTTTTAAAGGGGCTGAGAAGACAGATTACATGAGGAAAATGACCATTAGCCCCCAAATGATGAGGAAGCATTAAAAGAGATGACATAGCCCCTTAGCCATCCTTCAACCAGAGCACTAGCAGGATGGGTGTCAGAATCAATCTTTAGCCCTCAAATTACCTCATTTTGGAACAGCATATGGCTACATAATTTAACAGGACAAATGGAAGCACTGGAAAATGCAATAAGAATGGGGCTTCAGGACTTAACTGTCCAGTTATAAACAACTTTGAAGATGGCACTACCACACCATTCTACATGAACATGGGGTATGTGGATATTTAACATTGGAAGATGATAAATGCTGGGTCCAAATATTCCAAATATAATGGAGTGTTAAGATTGACAATTAGAATGGATAAAACAAGTTGTAGAATCTATAGGGTCTTGAGAAACAAAGAGACTTGATTTCATAAGAGGAGCCTCAAAAAGGGATGTATAACCAAGCATGGAAATTTAGCAGAATTAGTGGCTTTAGTGGTTGTAATTAACTTTAACTTAATTTTGTATGAACTGTGTTCAGTATTATCTTATTAGCATCCAATTGACATATCTCTCTTGGTAGGTTACCCACCTCCCCAAGACCCCTACCCACTGAGCTTATGCTTTGATGTATGAACTATCCCTTTAAATTGAAGATGAGGAATATTCTAACCAGTAGCAAGATAGAATGACAATAAATATATAGCAGGTAGATGGAAGATATTCACTTGATGTGTATAAAAAGCTTTGAATGTGTGTGCCTTGGTGCAGGTAGATTACTACCTTGAGTTCCCACTTTTGCAAATACTCCATAAACTGAAAATTTATCGAAGTGAAAATACCTCTGCTCTGTGTGTATATTGGTGTCTTGCATGTTGGATGTTGCAAACCACAACACAAGGACTAGGAGGAGCATTTCTGTCCCTGCAGTCTTCAATTTTTTGTTAAGAGAGCAGCCTACAGGAGAATTATGTACAGCTCTAGTTACTAATAGCAAATACTAATCAAATTGAATAATCATTACCTTTGCCTACAGTGGAACCTGGCATGCACAGTCAAAAGAAGAGGAAGACTCAGTTTTAGCTTCTGACTTCATCTTTCATACTCACTGTGCAGCACAGTAGTTAACATAAAATCAGTGGCCAGTCCTTTACAATGGATAAAGCCCCAAGCCCCATAGGATTCAAACTACTTGGAAGCACAGAGTGTCCTCATCATGCTTTCATGCTTCAGGGACAACTGTATTTTCATCCCACTGACCACTGGGGTCTATCTTCCATCTCCAGCTTTTTCTCTTTGCCTATTCCAGAGATTTGAAATGAAAAGAAGTAGGTAATTCTAAGGGACAACATCATTTTTCTTCACACTGCTAAGTAAAATCAACCCTTCTTTTTAGCAGGAAGAAAATTGCTCTGCTATTTGTATGTTATTGGCCTATCTTGTATAAAACATTGTGCCATTCAAAGCTCTGGCAATCTGCTACAAATGCAGTTGTGGCACAGTATGTTTTACAAACAGCATGTCATGACAGAAATAAACCCAGCCCTAGCATTAGAGAGAAGAATAATTTGTCTCTGATTAGCCATTTAAATCTGTGCAAGCTGACTATGAAGTGTGATGGGAGAGATTGGGAGCCATCCCTCTGCACCCTGCAGGCTTCATACCAATGTTTCCACAGACCTCAGCATGGTACAGTGTGAGACATGCCATGGTCTCTCTGAACTGAGAGGGGTTTGGTGAACCATCTAACCATGACTTTGAGCAGAGGAATTGCAGCTCAGAGCTCTTGCCTCTGCCCTGTGAAGGCAGTGTGGGAAACCAAGCACAACACATCAGGTGCAGCTGATACTGTCCTTTGGTTGTCACAACCCATTCATTTTCAAGCATTTATTCCTCAATGTAATTTATTAGAAGCAGAAGGTGGTTAACTCCAGATGGCATTTAAATGTCCTTTCAAAAGGAAAGGCATGGTTTTCAAAGTTCCACTACAACTTAAGAAGTTGTAAATAGCATTTTAAAAATAAAGCTTGAGAAGGTACAGAGAAAGGCAGTTGAATGATTGAAGATATGTGAAGTTGTCCTAGCCAAAGGAGCTTAAAGAGGCTACAGCTCTTCAGTATCAGCAAGGTCGGTAAGAGAGGGAAAGCTTGTTTGCTAATTGTTGTACAGCAATGTTATGAAGCACCCTAAGAAATTGCTGGGTGACAGCTTTAAAATGAAAATAATGAAGTATTACTTCATATGGTTTGTAACTCAGTTGCAAAATTCATTGCTGCCAGCCACCAGAGACCCATCATTCAAATGGCTTCAAGAGGAGTTTAGCTCATTTAGGGAAATGAGGTCTGCCAGGAGCTGTTAACATACAGAGGTGTTCACACACAGGCATGTTCAGGAGCCACAGAGCTGGTGTTTCAGTGGAGGTGATGCTGCATGTGCTCCTGGTTCTTATTCCATCCCCTGAAGCACTTGCCACCAACTGCTATCAGAAGGATCTTTGGTCTGAACCAGCACAGCTATTACTATGCAAAAAGTCCTCAGATGAAGCCAAGGAGGTGACATTAAGTCCTACCTGTCCCTGTACAAATAATCAGTCTAGATTACATGTGCAGAACAGGGCTGGGGGTTGCAAGAAAATGGACAATGAGATAAAACACTTATGAACCTGCCCAAAGCTATGTATCAGCAAAAGAGGGGACTAAGAGCTTCCCTGGTCTCAGTCTTGGGATTCAAATGGAGGCAAATGTCTTAAAATAACAGTGAAGGAATGGAGCCTTTCATCAAAGAGGGAAAAGAAATAGGCCAGAAGTCTGGTATTATTGAGATGTAGATCCTTTAGGTACAGTGCCTTCTGTCCCTGTGACATCCCTGACCACATCCCTTAAACAATGTCATCTCCAAACCTGGCAATGAATGACAAGTTGTTTTCAGATGAGAAGATGACTTCCCATTGGTTTAGAGATGCATTTGGGTTTGTTAGGTTATTTAGGGAGTAATCAGACATGCTTCCAGTGCAGCTGCAGACAATGCTATTTTGTGTCTGATTATCCATCCATAATTCAGCACAGTAAATTCTGCCTTTTCAGTTTTGTGCAGTCCATTTGTTTCTGAACTACTTAAGTTTTCAACAGTGTTTTGAGTGGTAAAAACAATTCCAGGAGGCAATATTCTCTGCAGCCTTACCCAGATGTATATTTGGTAGCATCAGTGCCTGCTCCAGAGTAGTGATGAGAGCCCCAGGCCTAGAGCTGGGAGGGTACATTTTCTTTGGCTCCTCAGTTCACTGCTGAGTTAATTTCTGCTGTTGAAGACTCTCTTGTGTACACGAAAAGCAATTCACAGTTATTATTACATAGGGAAAATACCAGTTGGGGAGTTTATGTAACCCTGTAGTTTTGAGGTTTATGTTTGGGTCACCCTGAGACTACTACTACTACTACTACTACTACTACTACTACTAGGCCCTACTGTATTTTTGGAGGTGGCAGGCCCCTGGGCTACATGATTTACATATGATTTGCAAATCCTGGGATAAAGGTACACATCTAGTGAGCTACTGAGGTTCTTCTCCATGTCCTCAGTGTAGCTGGTAACTAGACTAGCACAGTCAGGATGACCTCCAGCTGCTTTTACTTTACCACTGCAGGAAAAGTTTTTAATGATGCCCAAACCCCACTGACTCAGCATCTAATTTGTGCACATTTTTTCAGAATAAATAACATTTTTCCAACCAGTTGGTCTTATCTCCCCTGCTGGCCTTAAATATCTATAAATCTGAAGCATAGAAGATGGAAAAGGATTTCTGCTTGTGTCAGAAAAAGACTTGTATTTTTCAATATGAATATTTAGATTTACTGGTTTCCAAGCTCAGGAGTTTAAAAATTGCAACTATGAACCCTCCTTCCACATATTTGGGGACAGTTGAAATTCGAGATTAACAAGCAGCTATTTATAGTTTTGGATTTGCACTTAGAGGAACCATCATAAATACTCCTCACTTGGGAGGAAAAAAAGTTCCAGCAATATAAAAAGTGCCTCAGTTCATAGGAATGACATAAGATTTGTGCTGTGCTGCTTATACCATTTCAGTTTAGATTTATCTATTTTAAGTTTTTTGAGAGTGATACAACCTTATCTTGATTTAAAGATAGCACAGCCCTGCAAAGTCAGCAGTTTAGCTTTACTTCATTAACAGAATGTGAAAACAACTTAATTTCTTGGTTTTATATTCCTTCACACTCTAGAAAGAGCCCAGCACCAACACATCACTGATGTGAACATTTGCAACGTATTACTAGCTCTTCTGTGGTTGTGGTAATCATCTGCTTCACCACATCTTTTAACAAGTCATCTGTGATGAGGAGAGTAGCTATAATTGTTCTATCTGCTTAAGGATTCTTTCAATATGAAGTTGATAAAATGCAGTATCATAGGGTCATCGTGTAATTCTCTGTTAAAAGGTGTATTATCAGAATATACATTTCAATAGCTTTTTATAGTGTTCAACATACCTGGGTAGATGCTTCATACATGGCTTACTGATGTAGTGGCTTTGATAGCCCCAAGGGAGATGTGGAAATGCTCTTCACTGGTCACAATTTCTTTTCCCTGCAGTTCCAGTGGAAATATTCTTTGTTCCAGCCAACTGAAATGCACAGAGTGTTTTAAATTAGATATAGCTACTCATTTTAAAATGTTTACTCTTGACCTTTTTATTAGCATTGTTATTATCCTTCAGCATATTTCATGTTAACATGAGGTCACTAAAATGAAGAGCAGTAGACCTCAAAGAGCCAGAGCTGGGATTAAGAGTGGAAGGGAGAAGTATGCCAGATGTGGCTCCGAGGTCCCAAGCATTGCCACTTATTATCCATGAACCCCTCAGGCTGTGCCAGCCCCTCACCAGAAGGTACCTATTCTTGCAGCTTGGTGCTTGCTGCTGCAGAGGCATACTGTGAATTTTCTCATCACATGCTCTGTGGATCACCACATACTCTGTGCATCTTCTTATCATCTCCAAATACTTGTTTTTGCACTACTTGTTTTCTGCATTGACATACATAATCTATATTGCTTTTTATGGATTTCCACCATGAGCTACACTGATTCCAAAATGCTTTCAAATCCCAAACTGAATTCTGATTCTCCTGAGACCTGTACCCCTGGGCATAGTTAACTCCTGGTAAATGCCAAGCAGCAACAAGTCAGGCTAGAAAGCTTTTGTGGGTTTAAATAACATCCAAGGCAGCTGAACAAAACTTTTTTTTTTTCATTGCAAATAGTCATAGTGATTATCATATCTAAATCAGTTGTGAGCTGTCAGTTGTGGACTGTATTAGCCATGAACCCGCTCTTTTCACCACACAAATCTCCTGAAACTGCAAGGGAACAAACATTTCTCACCAAGGCTGAGCGCCTTCTGCTCTTAATCTGAATATATTTGGTTTTCTCACTAAATCTGCCAGCATCCATTAGAGTCACCATTAACAAGCCATGATGGGATTTGAACTAATTGTTGCAATTTACAAAACCATTCTGAGCACAAAAACTTTTAGAAGTGTCTGTGTGGAGAACATGGACTCGGGGGACAACAAGAGTTTTTCTAGCAAACTTGGTGGTGGTGGAGGAGGAAGCCAGTTTGAAAGAGGAGCAAGCAAGCAGTCTAACTCACACCCTGATTAGTAAGAAGAGAATATATTAGCTCCTCAGGAGCAGCCTGAGGTGTCTGCACCTTCTCAACAAGCAGGAGAGGCAGAAGGCAGCATAAGGGAAGACAGGCAGCCAGGCATCAGCCCAGCACCTCGAATTGCTTTAATTACTAAGGGTACAGAAGAACAGGAAAGGCAATTCCTTGGTGCAAAGCCAGAGCATGTCAGATTTACCCCTCTTTCCATTTCCCTCTCCAAGTGCTGCCTCACAGTTATAGTTTGAACACCCTCATGCCTACTGATGATTTAGAGTTCATATATTTGCCTGAAGGAGCTTACATTAGGGTCCTCTTGTGACTTCGTGCACAAGTTTACCACTCCATTACAGACTGCATCCATCACCTTTGTGCCTCTTTGCTGCTATAGGATCATCATGACCCTGGAATAGCTGTGGCATGCAATGTTAATTTGGTATTTTAGCAACAGCCAGGAGCCCCATGTCAGCTGTTTGTGGGTATTACATGATTCTGTTCATACTGTTTAAACTGAGAGAGTCAACCCTTGAGACAGGAGGTTATGGCAGAGCTGCTCAACCAGCTAGCCTGCCTAAGGACAGGGTGGTTGGAGAAGCCTCTAAGCTGGTGCACCTGCAGGTAGCTAAAACCCAAGCTCAGATTTTATTTCCCTGCTGTCTCAAGTTTGCATTCATTTAGTTTTGAATTCCAAACAACTATCTTATTATAGCAAACATGATTTTTGCATTTTTTTAAAATCCCATTTCTAGTTATGTGAAGAACTGAGAAATACAGCCTGAGTTTTGGGTTAAGTCAGACTGATCTTATATTGGAAGCAAATTGAAGAACTTTGTTTTGAGGTGTCACAGTTTAACCTCTGCTGACAACTAAACACTGTGTAGCTGCTCCCTTACTGCTTCTCCCCTCTCCTGTAGGACAGGAAGAAGAATCATGAAGCAGAAAAAAAGGTCCTGAGTGTTGAGATACAGATTAATAGAACAACATCAAAAGAGAAGAAAACAACAGTAATATCAGTAGGACTAACCAAAATATATACAAAGTGAGTAATACAAACCAGGAAAAGCTCTACCTGTGCCCAGGATGCCAACTCTCCCTGCTCCAGCCACATCAAAGCTACCCATTAAAACAAGTTGAAAACACCCCAACCTCCTCCAGCCTCCTTATATAGGAGCATGACTCAGTATGGAATATCCCATTGGCTGGTTGGGTTGTTTATCCTGGCTGTGGCCCCTCCCAACTGCAGCCCCTCCCATCTGCTTGAGCCAGCAGCTGTTTGTGATTATTAACCTGAGACAAACCCAGGACATGAGATCTGCTAAAAAAGAAAAAAACCAAACAAACCCAAAATAATGCAGCCTACACACACTAATTTGTATGGTGTTAAGGATAACCTCCACAAGGAAAAATCACTCAGCTTGCTCTCTCAACTTGTAGATCCTTCCTGTTTTCATGCCACTTCTCTTAAGGACACTAGAAAATGTATGGCTGTGCATGGAAAGCAAAAACACACTGAAGAGAGGCTCTTTTTAAAGCCTTTTGGAAAACATTGTTCCTATTACACAGATTAACCACTGAAATGATAATAAATGAATGATATGCAAATGCCACATTAAGCTGGGATAAAACCATACAGGTGTGTGATGGATCTGCATTACCCATGCAGGTTCCAGCCTGTACACAGTGCTGCAAATGCTGAGGGGATGGGAAAAGGACAGACTTTGAAACCTTACCCCTTGCCTCTACTGTCAGAGATAGCTTTGAGAGGACCTCTGGCATTTGCATGCTGGAAAGCTCTGATCCTGCCCATACAGAGATCTGCTGGGGTCTTCTGCTGTTTGGAAACCTTCTGTGTCTTGCTGCTTCCTAGCTTGAACTCCAGTGTCCTGGCAGGGATGATTTGCCTTGGAGGGATCCAGCTGCTTCCTGCCACTTTGGCACCTCTGCTGGATGCTGTTCTGAGACCTGGGGCATAGCTGGGGCAACTGTTCCATGGTTTGGTGGTGGCTGGTATGGGGAAAGGACAGCTTGCATGAACTAGGATAAATGAATGCCAAGCTCAAATTCCACTTTGGGAGATTCAAATGAAAGCCCAAGGAGGCAAGTTCCTGAGAGCTGTCTCTGTAGGGAGGTGCAGACAGCCTTGAGCTGACAGTAGAAAAACAAGGAACAGGCAGGGAGGCTGACACAAGTCATTAATAGTGAGTGATTCTTCTAACAAAGGCAAGGAGAAGATTTATCTCTGCTGCTTAGGAAGAAAGTGGAGGAAGAGAAAGAGAGAGATGATGTGAAATATCCCTTAATTTAAAAATAGTTCAGGGAAGGACCTCAAAGCCATCCTTGTGGTGTCACTAGTAGTGGGCTTTCCTGAGAGTGAGGTTGGGCTGTGTGCTTGTGCAACACTCCAACTCTGGGAGCAGAAGGAGAAAATTAGTAATCTAAGTTTCATTCAGCTGAAGCAGTTCCTTATTTGAAGTTGCCCAGCCATGATATTAGCTCAGAAAGCATGTCTGCCTGAGATGGAGGAAACACAGGGAATGTGAAAAAGAGAATGAGGAGAGAAGGTAACAAGGCAGAAGGTCATTGGTTTCACACCCTGTTTGTCAAGAGAGATAGCACAGGGCTTTGTGTCAGCAGTGGGACTAGTTCAAGCAGAGAGCAAACAAAGTTGATGAGAGTTGCTGAAGAACCATGCTCCTGAAGTCAGGATGCACAGCATGCTGAGACCAGCAGTGGTGGAAGCCTGCTGTCTGTCAGAGCTCACACAGGCAGTGGTGTGACACAGAGCTGCTTTTAAACAACATGGGCTTATGCAGAAAGAAATAAAGAAGTCCTGTGCTTGGTATTCCCAGTGATTTCACTTGTCTTGTGATGCTGCAGCCAGATCATGAGCCAGGCAGGAGAAAATGCTTGTTGGGGTGATAAACATTTTGTGCTCAGCCACCTGTACTGTGACAACATCCTTCAGCAGAGTGTTCTTCAGATGAATTGCCAATCACCTACATTACTGTGGTGCAGGAGACCCAGTCCTGCTGTCTTTATTTGCATTAGCAATCCTTACTTGGGAGGACCCAGGCTTGGAGGACAGCCCTGGCCACAGACAGAGCCTCTCATGGCTGGAGGGCTTCTCAAGTAAGGGTGGAAAACCAAGAACACAGGTTCTGGGGACACAGTCCTACCAAAGGATTCCCTTTGCTTCTCTGCTTCAAGTCATATGAGGATTAAATCTTTGTTTCCCTGTGAGAGCCCAGACTAATTCAGCAGTATTCTGTATTTTAAAAAGTAAGGGTAGAAGGCACCTCTTATCACATAATTTGAGGCTGTTTCTTTGAGATGCAATAAAAAAATATATATATAAAAAAAAGAGAAACAGGGAAGAGTAACTAAGAGACAGTCCTTTTTTTAGGATGTAAGGCACAGAGTATTCTTTCTTAAAAGAAACTAATTCCTTGATAATCTGATAATCAACATGAACCTGTTGACAAGCTCTTGATCTGTTTGTGTTTCAAGATGAGAAAAGTTTATTTTTTTGCTAATCTCTGTTTGCCAAGATTTCGAGTTTAACAGAAAAATCTATTTCTCTTCAGCTCACCATATTTTATAGCTACAGTTAGTCTTTCAGAGGAATAGCCACCAAAGCCTTCAGTGAGTGTGCAGTGACCAGGAATTGATACTGCATCAAATCCACAGAGAAAAGGTGATATGATGTTCCTTTCCCCAGGGATCCTTGTAAAAATGACATGGAAAAGGCAGAAATGTTTGCAGATTGCATTGTGAATGATGCAGAAAATGTAGCAGCCAAAATATGAAATAATCTTGGAAGTGACAAACCCTCCCTGCAGGTCAATGCTACAGAGTGTTGGAGCTGGTACATTATTAGTCAGCCTGTAATAAATGTGTTTCCCATGAGCTTAGGTGCCAAAGGCTGGACCATCGGTGAGGCACTTCTGATTTCACAGGAATATCTGGGTTGAAAGGGAGCTCCAGAGCTCATCTAGTCCTACTCCCCCTGCTGAGAGCAGGGACATCTGCACCTAGAGCAGGATGCTCAGAGCCTCCTCCAGCCCCACCTGGAATGTCTCCAGGGATGGGGCCTCCACCACCTCCCTGGGCACCTTGTGCCAGTGGCCACCACTCTGCTGGGAAAGAAATTTGTAGGTATATGTTGTCTTGAGCCAAGCTTAAGCTGAAGTAGCCAACAGCAGTAGAGAGCTGATGGAGGAGCTAGTCCTTGGCTGTTAGCTGTGGATCACACCTGAGAGCCAGCTCAGCCATTCCACTCTGCTGCTCCACATGAAGCACAGGAGTAGCTCAAGAAGCAGGAGGTGGACTCCACCTCTCACTGTTCAGTTTCCCAAACAAAACAGATGCAACAAATAAAAGCTATTCTTCTGTCAGGACTTGTGTTCTGTGTTGTTCTGATTTCCTAACATGTCTCTGGCAATTGCCAGAAGCACCTAATTTTTGAGGTATGTCCATAAATTGCATGTTCCAAATGGATACTTTAGACCTTGTGTTGCAGAAATACATATTTGCTCTAATTGTCTGGTTGACTTTTTGGATGCTAATAAAAGTGCTCTAGAAATGTATGCTCACCTGAGACAGCTGCTAGTCTGGGTGGTTTCTCTGAACTGGATGCTGTAGGTGGCACTAGTGAAGTAGCTGACATTGAATTCAAGCTGTGTTTATCCCCTCTTGGATGAAGTGATAGCTTTCTGACTGAGCTAGAGGAGTTTGCAATTATCTGTAGGGCTGGCAAATAGTAAGTTGTTCCAGGTTTATTTGTTTTAACTTCAGGAATACTCTATTGCTACCAGAATGCCCCCCAAAAGCTCTTCCTTAAGCTACCAGAAAGCTGTGATTGCCATATCTTACATTCATGCAAAATGAAAAGGTTTATTTAATGTATGTGAGCCATCATCTGCACATGCTGCAGAGAGTAAATAGAGCCAAACTATCTGCTAGAGCCACACAAATGTCTCACTAAAATAATGAGTTTAAATGTGACAAGAAGATTATTTTGTAATCTGCTGTGAGCATCAGTCAGTAGTATTGCAATTAGAAAGGTTTGCTGGGATGAACAACATTTTGAATTTACTATTGTGATATTACCTGCCTGACCTGGCTGCTGTAAATCAACCCAGCACCAGTGGTGCTACTGGGAATATGTGAATTAATGCCAGCTGGAGATCTGGCACATTATCAGACTATAAAATTCTCTTTCCAGAAGTATTTTACTGGGCAAGGCAGCCAAATCTATATGTGAGTTTCTTAATGAAAACAGATGGCAAGAGGCCATCAATTTTAGCAATATATAATGCATATAGGTAACAGGGACACATTTGTCAACATTGTTTGTGGGGAATCACAGGAACCTAAAAGCAAGGTCAGAGAAATGTGCTATCCTGTAAAACCAACAGGATGGACTCACAACTTCATGGCTGTAATGTTCAGTAAGTGATCTTTTCATACATCTGTGTCTAAATGGATGTGTTTGCTGCTCCAGAAGCAGGTTCAGTGTGGTGGCAGGGCTGTAGAGCAGGCATACAGACAATGTACAGCATACCTTACATGAGTGATTTGATCAAGAATGCCTGTTAAATAGCAAGAGAGAGGAAACCTGCTGTGAACTTGAGGTGCTACAAGTAGATTGATCATGTTTGTGTCTCAGCTTCTTTATTTCCTATTTCCTCAGCTGGTTGGAGGTTGCTGAAGTTGTTAAACGTTTAACCTGACTTTGTGTGCTCAGCTGTATTTCTCAGCACTGCAGGCACAAGTGGTCAATTTGCACAAGCACTCTCTTTGCATATTGTAATTAGTTTTCTAGATAAAGTATTAATACTCCTGATAAACCCACAGCACACATGTAGGATTTCTTTTCACTTCAGAATGTGATAGGTTTAATTTTCAGTAGTCAAGTGGCACAGCAGATTAGCAAACTGGGAAGGTCTGATCTCATGGCAGTGTCTGGAGCAGGCAGACCACAGGGGTAACTGAGCTTTCCCAGGCCACCACCATAGGTAGTGTGGCTCTTCCCTGGCACATGGGCAGATGTGGTGGCAGAAGCCTCATTTCTCTCAGCTATGATGTTCCTCATGCTCTGCTGCTTTTATTGGTGTTAGATGTGCAAGGGTTTTAGCAGAGAGAACAAACTCACATCTCTCCATACATTTCCCAAGGGCTGAGTTTAAGGTGGCAGCATTCTGGCAATGGAAAACACCCCCTGGGAAATGACACTTTCATCTCCTATCCCATCAGCCAATCTGCCATGGATCAACACTGTTTTGTTTTGAGGTTGCAACAGGCTTTCCATATGTTGTGTGAAAAATTGGGCTTCAGAACGAATAGGTTGACCCTTGCAAAATTATTTTCATAGATTCATTTTAATTTGTTTTCTAGTGTATCCATTCTTGAGAATTTGTAACAGCTCATCTTTGGTTCATGACCTTTATTTGTGAAAATTATACTCATCTGAAAAAACACTGCATGACTTTTGTGATCAAGCAAAAAGAAGCAACACAGCCAAGATTTTGAACACTGAATAAGTTCACAGAGTAACAATCACCATCAACAAGAATGCACCAAATCAATGTATTCAACAGAGCAGTTCAGGAAGACAGACATCCAAATCGTGGCATGACTAACAAAAATAGGGAAAAAATATCCCAGCAAAATCCATTCTTTTCCACGATTCATTTGCTTGCCACTAATAATGTTATTCTGATGTGGAAAAAAACAAATTGTGTCCAGCAGCTTAGGGATATTATTGTTAGATTGCTGCTTCTGGACACTGCATGTGGCAGAACCTGGAAAAAACCAAAGAGGCATCATCTGTAGCAGATGCTTTCATTGCTAGTGTAAAGCAGCACTGTTGGAAGCAGGTCCAACTTCCATTAAGTTTCTATGTGCTAAGAAAATGTAGCAAAAGTCTGAGTGTGTAATAGGCAAGTATTTCTAAAAACTAGTCAGTGTGATTTACTCTTCTGTTCCACTGCAACTTTAATGGATAGTAGTAATCTAATAGGGTTTACCCATTTGTTATCTCAGTGGGCTGGCTACTGCTGATGAATTAGGAAAGACCTGTTTGCAAAAGAGACACTTCTATGGTATTCAGCTCTGCCTTGTAATATTTATATGTCAGAGAGCTAGAGCTTCTGCAAAGCACTAATATGCTTCTGTATTTATGGAGGGTTTCTCCACTGAGACTGTGAATCTACAGCCTTCTGCAGGTGGACAGAAGTGCCTCACACCCACAGCAGGCTCAGCTAAAACTCACTGCCTTCCCAGAATCAGTGTTTGGTGTTGCACTAATATGGCTGCATGGTTTCTGATCCATTCAGAGTGCAGGAAAAATGCACTCACCCTTGGGTGCACACAGCTGGGCACCCTCTCTCTATCCCTCTGGGTAATGGGATGGTGGTATCATCCCTGGTTTAGCTCTTCAGACTACTTGCTAAGTCCTCCTTTGGACTGCTTTTGGCATCCTCTTCATCTGCTTGCAAGCAGATGCACCAGAGCAGGTTCAGAGAAAAGCTTCTAAGATGATGAAGGGAAATGAAAATGCATCAAGATAAAAAGTGTGGTTTTCAACAGGGGTGAGAGGAGATGTGATTGCTGTCTATAAACAAATCAATTAAAGCAAGTTTAAAGTATAAAGCAAGTCCAGGTAAAGTTGAGAGCAGAACTTGTGTCTCCTTGCTGTGTTTCAGCCCTCATGTGTCACACAATTCATCCTTTCCTGCCACATGCTCTCCAGTCACTGTTTTTCTACCTAAGCCAAGCCAATAACCAAACTCATTCCAGCAAACATGAAGTACAAGTTATGTTACTGCTATTTTTCTTCCTGGATATTGTATTATTTACAGTAATTCTCCACCTCAAATGTATCTGCAGCTCTGTGAAATCAAAGGGTGCTCTTTTTAAATCACATGATTCAGAAGTAATTCCAAGTAGCAGAGACATCATCATCCAGTAGAGACAGAGAAACTTGAGAGGGTGCAAACCCCCATCCATTAAGTATTTTTTTTCCACTGCCTGAAGAGCAGATAGAGGAAAAATGTTTTCCAATCAATGGGACAAGCACCAAATCTTTATCAGTTTTGGCTGCAGTTTTTTTCTAGTGAAAAAATGCACCAATGTGTGGAACTTTACATGCAAGAGCTAACTCAACACACATCATTTCCTTTTACAGGCACAAGTCCTGCAGCACTTTCAGTCCTTAGGACTGCAGCAAGTTTTTCTGCATTCCTGCCACATTCCTACTGGGAAACATCTGTCATGTGGAGTTCCACCATCTCCCCTGCAAAGCCGAGTTGCAAACCCCTCTGGGAGTGAAGTCTGACCAGCAGGCACCATGCTGCTCTGCTTTCTGAAGCAGACAGCAGCTTTTAGATGCCCACAGGAGGGACCAGGAACTTTTTGGTCCTTGTGTGCTTGACCTAAATATGTGCAGTTAGGTAAATATAGGTAGATGTGGGAAGGGTTATCACCAAGAAAGCTGCTGTGTGGGTGGAATAAGGAATGGACCACAAGCTGGTGCTGCTGAAATGTCTCCCTTGAAACTGCAACCAGGGATTTGCTGGGTTGCTTATCTTGATAACCAAAAATGACATTCCCCAGTGAAACTACTGGGGAAACCTGTAGCCTGACAGGGTGCAGCACCCTACATTGACAGATGCATCTAAGGGATGCATTTAGTCAGCTTGGGAACTTTGCAATGCCATGTGCCACAAGCAGACTACTGAATAAATTCCTACTGCAGAAACATGAGGTTATCACCAGGTAAGAATAAGTGTGAATTATGATGGAAGAAGAGTGGAATACTTTTATCTTTCACCACCATTCAAAAAACCCAAAATATTCATTGAAATCAAGCCTTTTCCCCAGAATTCTGGAGCTAAGCCTTGCTCAGAAAGCTTTTAAGGGATATATTTGCATTTTAAAATTACTTCTGTGGCAATAAAGTTGCCCATGAAAGAACTCTGAAGTGATTCCTTGAAAAGCATTAAAACTACAACAAAAAGAAAGCTCAGGATTCATCAGAAAAGTTATAGGACCTTGCAACATCAAGCAAAAATATTCCACCTTCAACCCCTGCCTCTATCTCCCCCTGTCAAAAATCAAACTAATGTAAGACCATGGACTTTGTTCTTGGTAGGTAACCAGGAAATAAAAGAGTAAATGTATAAACTGAAGCAGATCTATTGAATAAGATAGTGCTGCCTAGCCCAAATGAGGTATCTGGGGTATTCCTGAATTAAGTACAGCATTGCTGTAACCATATTCTGTCTGATTCCATGTAGGAATCTTCAAAATCCCCTCCCCTTCTCTCCTGGAATCACTTCCCAGTCACTTCCTATCCAGCTGAGGTAGCATAAATGTCACAGTAATAATAACAAAGCAGTGTTAATGTGGATTCTTCTGCATCAGTTTGACAAGGATGCTTTGCCTGTTAATCAGCTAAGGATGACTGGCAAAGACTTATGGCTCAAACTAAATTAACTGAGTTACAGTGGAGAAATGAATATGTGATTCCCAGTCCTGTGATGATGCTCTGGTGGCAATGCTGTTTGGCTGCAAGGTTTGAAGTTTTGTTTGCTCTGCTACATCTGTTTGCCAGGAAGATAAAGATTTTGGCCACATGCTCAGTTTCCTTACAGCTGCTAAGGTGAGTGTGAGAGATGAATATTCAGCAGCTAATCTACTGGAAAACTGTAGTGCTACACCTAGGAGTAAGTGGTGATTGGAGTGAATCTGTAGTAGTGAGACAGTGCTGGATCTTCTAGGACACACAGCATGGAGAAAACCTCACATTTAGCTGGGAGTGTGGGGAGAATACTGACCTCATGGCAAGATGTTTCAAGCTGATTTTGTCCTGAATTGCTGCAATATTAAGTCTGGCAACTTTTGAGGATGTCAGGCTTCTGAGGTGATCTAAAGGCTGAAGCAGATAAGGGTAGATTGTGGAAAGTTAAAGCATGACTTGGTAAGAGGAAGATTGCTGGGGTGCTGTAGCTGTTTCAGTCAAGAGTTAAGTCTCTGAGGTGGACATTTCCCAGCTTAGTGCCTGGGCAGACTTAGCCCACTGCCCTTTCAATATCCACAACACATCTCACTTTATTTTCCTGAGGGTATACCTCAGTAAATGCAGTTTTCTGTTTCACCCAAATGAACTCTCACCTCAGTAAGGGTAGAGGAAATTCCAGTCCTGTAAGGTTTTACACAACTATACCTGTCTGCACCAAGGAAATTGCAGCAGGAGATACCAGCAATGTGGTTTTTTCTTAAGGCATCACTGATAATTGTATTACACTAAAGGATAAATCACCTCTTCAACAGTTAGCAAAACTTAGGATGTAACTATTTCTTTGCTATATCACTCTAACAATGAAATGGGTCAGCAAATGTAGGATGGTATCATCTGTTGCCCTTTATACATAAATTGGATTGATTATCCTAAGAAAATAGTGCATGAGAATGTAAATATTAAGCTTGTCCTAAGATGTGGGCAGTTGGTGGGCATTGACTATTTAGAAGCTCTGAACATATATGGATATTCTGGAAATATGATAAACTATTTAAAAGGCTATAGCCAGCTAATCTGTTGGATTTATAGTTCTCCAAATTAACTAAAGAGAAGGAAGCTCTTCAGCTTTTTCCTGTTCACCTATTCATGCAAGCTAGGCATGCTCTTCCCACTGCAGAACATTCCTTTTG
Source organism: Ceyx melanurus (assembly GCA_024611195.1). NCBI lineage: Eukaryota > Metazoa > Chordata > Aves > Coraciiformes > Alcedinidae > Ceyx > Ceyx melanurus. The sequence continues at coordinate 35,647 of JANHGL010019685.1, forward strand.
TGCTACATTGTCTCTTTGTTAACTGAAGTTTTCACCCAATTTTTAGCCTTAAACCCTTGTGGCTGTCTCCACATTTATTTTTTTTATATTGCTTTGGCTGACAGCAGATACCCAATGGAAATTATTCTCTTCATTCTGAATTTTTTTTTTTTGTCCTCAATGGTCTCTATCTATGGAGGAAATTGGACTTTTATTTCTGTGTTTCTGTGGGAGCTGAGGTGAAGACTAGTCTCAGCAAATCATCCTAACAGCTTATTATTTTTATTCCTCCTACATGATCTCTCTTCTTATATAACTTTATAAAGGCTGCATTTTAAACCAGAACAGCCAGTACTTGCAACAGAGTCACTTTTCTCCCTCTCTTTGACATGTCCAAGGTGGAACTTGGGAATAAGGGACTCATCACCCTCACAGACATGAAGCAGGTGGGGAAAAGCCAAGTGGCTGAAGGAAAGTGGGTAGCACCAGAGGCAGAGGCATGGCAGCATGGGCCTGTTAAACAGCAGTGGAGATACATTTAGCCCTGAGACCACAGAATTAAACTCAAGATACTGTTGTGAGTATTGCCATTCAGCGAATATCTCATTCTTTCCTCAACATGATCAAATTCACAGGACACAGTATAAGCTAATTCTAGCATTTCCTGGTTTTATTTTCTAAGTCTTCCAAATTATCTTTGATATTGTGGCCACAGAGCTGTGAATACCTTCAAAGATACCTGATAACACAGATACTGATCTTTGTGCCTCTTCTTGGGCACTAGCATGACTTTACAATTATGAGTTGACCTCAAGAAGGATCAGCTGAAAGAGCAGCCACAAGGAATAACAAAAGTGAGAAATAAGAGAAGCTGTAAAACAGGTGACTACACCCAGCAGTGATGTCACCAATCACTTCAGCTCCTCAGCCTTGGCCTTTGCAAATGCTCCATCCAAAACACTCAGAGTAGTTGTAGCCTTGCAGTTCAGTGGTATTTTTACTGCATGGGGGTTTAGAGGTGTAAAAATGTAGACTGGTGAAAAGCAGTGTGTTTTTCTCTCTGCAGTAGTCTCAGTTCCTAGCTGGCAGGACTATTTGTCATGCATTGGCACTGTCTACCCTCCTTGTTTTCAGAGCATGAATCTACAGTCAGGAAGGTTTCACATCTCTGTTAAACATATGTCTCATCTCAGAGTTGCATCAAACAAAGTCCTCTCACCTCAATTGAATTCTTCATCATGCTCCTAAAAGAGCCAAATTCCCACATTTTGTCCCCTCTACCTCAATTTAACTTTCACACCAATGTCACGTTGCCAAAGGCAGAACCAGAGCTTAAATATGGTATTTGCATTAGACACAAACTCAGACTTAGTATGGACTGAAGGGTCCACTCTGTCAAAGCATATACCTGCTTAGGAAAAGAGTTACCAATTTATATTTCAGGTGGAAAAACTCTTTCAAGGGATCAGTTGATGAGCTGTTAATGAAGTTCCAACACAGCCACCAAATAACCCTTGACAAAAAACTAGCTGATTTTCAGACTCAGAAATAGTGCATTGCTCAGATGAAGATGGATTAGATTATATAATCAGAAAAAAACCCCACCAACCTCCACCAAAACATTGGATGCAAGAGTGGATTTTTTAACCTATTTTCAATTAAACCTGTGAATCTTGGAGAAATCACATTTTAGCTGCCCTTGACCTTCCCCTCCTCTTTGCTTCCCCTTGAAGCTTCATTCTTAAAAGATCTTTAAAAGAATGATTAAGTGTAATTATTTAATCTCTGCTGGCACCTAAACACCACACAGCCACTCACCCATTGCTTCACCCTCCTCCTCTCTCCACACACCCCCACCATGGGATGGAAAAGGAGGAAGAAAGAAGGTGAGACCCTGAGGGCTGAGATAAGGCCAGTTTAATAAGACAACACAAAGAAGAAAACAGTGCTAATGAAATTATATACAAAGTCAGCAATAAAAACCAGGAAAAGCCCTACCTGTGCCCAAGAACACCAACTTTCCCTGCTCCAGCCACACATGAAAGCAAATAAAAAACAAACCACCTGCCCCCCTAACCTTCCCCATATATAGGGGCAGGACTCAGTATAGTATGGAATATCCCATTGGCTGATGGGTTGCTTATCCTGGCTGTGATCCCTCCCAGATGCAGCCCCTCCCAACTGCTGTGATAATTAACCCAAACCCAACCCAGGACACCATGAAAGTAAAGAAATTTGATAATTAAACTGGGATTTGGGTCAATTCATATGTAGTATGTCAGAATGTTAAAAATTTCCTGAAATGAAGCAATGATACTTGATGTCTATTTATATATCTATATATCGATATAGCCCAGCTATATGAATACAAAATCAGAAATCACTTAAATTATCTTGGGTAATCAAATATCAGGGATGAATAAAAGAGCTTGGTAAATGATAAGCTCGAATAAGCAAGATGGTTTTTCCTCTCAAAGGCAATATTGTTCAGAAAAAAGTTCATGCTTTAAGAGCTCCCTCCCATGTTGAAAACAATTCTGGTTCATGGAGGGTTTAGCAACTCAAGAGTAAAACATTTTGAGTAACTTCGTGAAAAATGAGTAAAGCTTCTTTTGCAATAACTTGTAAATGCCAGAACTATCTACCAGTGCTTCTCAAGGGGAAAATTGAGGCAAAATAAGGCTGAACTTCCTTTCTTATCCAGCCTGGAGCTGTTACTAAATGCTTTCAGTAGAGATAACAGCATCAGCCACTGATCCTAGAAGTACTGAAGCAGTGATGGTATCTTTTAACCTATCACTGCTGCATTAAACACGATGGTTGATAGACATGAATGACACACTTTTCAGCAGTATCTTTCATTAAAATAATTGGGTGAAAGCACAAAACCCTCTTAAACACTGCCTTGGTGGAACATTTATAACACACCACTGAGGTGCAGCTGGTATCCCAGTGCTGGCAGCGCTGCCATGGATAATTTGGCAGCTGTGCCAAGGTGCATTCAAAGTCCATAGTACTGCCCTGGCAGCCGTTGGATGTTTTTCCACCTTGTCCTACCTTTTCCAAATCCTCTACTTGCTTTCACACACAAAAAAAAGAGGCATAATTTCTCCCTGCTGCTGCCCCTGCCTGCAGTCCAAATATTTCCTTTCCCTGCCCAGGATGGTGGAGTGCAGATGGCTGTTCTTTTGAGTACATGCAGATGTAGGAAGGAAATGCCTCTTCATTACCCATTCTGTCTGGGAGAGCAATATAATAATAATAATAATAATTTTTAAAAAATGAGTAGAAAGCACAATAGCCTGTATGAGAATACCCCTAGCATTTCTTCAAAGGCATAAGAGAAACTTAAACAGAGGATGGAAGCATCTTGATAAGATGCAGGGAGAAGGGAGAGAGAAGCAGTAGGAATGTTCTCTTCACTGTAACAAATTCCTTGCTAAAAAATATTTATATGCAGTGACTGTTTTTCTGCCAGCAGTGCAATAAAGGGCAACAGGACCAGCTGAAATGAAATATATGGAACAAAAAGATGTCAGTGCTATGTTACATATCACAGGGCAATTCTTCTTTGCTCTCCAGCAATGCCAAAATGGCCCTTAAGTTCTATACTGGTATTGCTAAAAAAAGCCAACTCTTTTATCATGCCTCACTTAAAATGTCTTCTTGAATGCAGGAAATGTTTAGGGTCAGAGGGATGCAGTTCTCCTTGCTGGTCAAAGAATTGTCCCTGTTCATTCCCTTGCTTCAGCTCATGTTTACTAAGTACAGTATCAGGCAGAACACTTGACCTGCACCTGCAGATCTGACCTGTGCACCTCTGTTGAGTAACAGATCAATCAGTGCCTCTCCAGACAGAACTGATGAAGTTCCAATCAGAGGAAAAACCTCAAATAAACAAACCCTCTTTATTTCTGGGAAGGGCTTGCATGCTATCCTGCTCCAGTGCCTCCTACCATATTCTTGCCACTTTACCAAAAGCATCAAGCAGATGATGAATGGCCTGTCTAAGGAAGAAAGTGCAGTGGTGTAGCTCAGAGGGTTGGAGTTACTTTTGGTGGAAGATGCTCAGCTAAATGAGTCAGTCTAGTCTGTAGTTTATAACTATGGGATTCCTTATTTATAGCAAGCTGCTGGATCATGATGTCCACAGCAGCAGCATCTCCTACTGCTTCTTGTAGGGTAGGAGATAGGCTCCCATGCTGATAAACAGCAACTTATTTGTCATTCATAATACATAACAAAACTAGTATTTCCTTGTGCTCCTGGTAACAGCTCTGATAACAGATGAAGACATTTGAAAAAATTTATATTCAGCCCTAGCAGTCAGTGTCTTTTAAATAATCTGGTGTGCTTCCATTCCTTTAAATAAACTTGCATTATTCACAGATATAACACCAATCCCATGACTTAAGTGCTATCATAGACTGGAATTAAATCATAATCAGTTCTGGGGGCTTGTGGTTTAGTTGAGACTTGAAAGGACTTGGTAATGCTTGCCTTTGTCACCTCCCAGTAGCACCAAAATACATCTGGGCATGGAGCCACCAGAGTTAAGAAAATAGCAGTTAGCTCAGAATTTTGCTGTATAAACTACTATGAGTTCCTTATTAAGCTGTCTACCACAGAATATTTAAGATTATCTCCCATATCTTTGAAATAATCTGTGATCCATCTCTAAACACCTAAAGCATCACCTAAAGGATGATCATTGTCCTTGACCACTTCACTCCTCAGGCACAGCAGATTCCTCTTCAGCAAGCACAAAACTCCCTGGTACAAAATGGAGCATTTCCTTGGAGACTGCTCCATGGCTGCAGAACATATTTGTGTGAAAACTAAGCACTATCTGAAATTCAGTATGCTCTGTTCAGAAAGGAAGGTGTTCTTCAAGGTGGGGTTTTTTTTTCATAGTATAATCATACAACACAGCAAAAAATGTATCTGTGCAGTGTATGGCCAGTGAAAACACTGAGTGTGTGTTTTGAAGGAAGAACATCATTACAAGTGACAACACAGCAAGGGCTTAACTAGTGGTAGTTATTATCAGTGGCATAAAAGTGAAAAACAGAATGAGTGACACCCAAATTTTTTGTGTCTGTCCTTGATTTACTTCTCAGGACTCTGTTGTGTAGATGTAGAAATGACTCTGAATCTTCTCTTGTTTTTTTTCTTTTTTTTTTTGTGTGTGAATTAGAAATGCTGTATTTAGTACATACATAATGCCTCTATAATTTTTTCTTATCCTATCCAAGCTATGGATGGTTTGGACACTCGACATGTAGCCAGAGAAATGACATTCACACTAAACAAGCTGGTACTTCAGGAGACATTCCCAGGTTGTTGGAGTGCTACACAAAGCCTTGCTCATGTAAAACCTGATTTTCCTACACAGAGTGTAGCTCAAGGTAATACTGCAGTATTCACTTTTTGGGAGAAGAATAAGAAGCTTATTTTTATATCTTACAGGCCTTTCTAATGAAAATTTTGCAACAGCTTTCACTGTTTTATTGAAACAGTGAACATTACAAAGTAGTTTCACAGCAATAGTCAGCACACATATTATTCTAAGTACAATATACTATATAATATTTTAAAAATATTTTAAGATAAGCAACTTTTTTTTTCTGAATTCATGATTGCTTTCTATGGAAAAATGCCTCAGTATTATTTAACTTCGCAGCTTTTAAGGAAGTTTTTTCCAAAGCTGAGCTGCACGTCTGCATTCAAAATAAAAAATGGAAAGGGAAGAGACAGAGCTTTCAGAGCTTGCTCTGACATTAACTGTCAAAGCAGAAGGTATCTGACATTTCTATTCAGAAAGGGAGAGTAGATATAACAAGTGAGGTATGGTTGGGGACCACAACTTTTAATTGCTCTGCTTTGTAAACCAGACTTTGATGTGTGCTTGGCCCATGTTGCAGTCAGGATATTTTTTCTGTGGGCATGGCAAGTTATTAGTTTTGGTTAAGGGCAGGCTGAACATGAGCCAGCAGTGTGCTCAGGGGACCAAGAAGGACAACAGCATCCCAGCTTGTATCAGAAATCCTGTGGCCAGCAGGTCTAGGGGATTGATTGTTCCTGCTGTACTTGGCACTGGTGAGGCCACACCTCGATTACTGGTGTCCAGTTTTGGGCCCCTCACTACAAGAAGGATAATGGGGTGCTGGAGCATGCCCAGGGAATTTGGTGAAGGGTCTAGAGAACAAGTCCTTTGGAGAGCATCTGAGGGAACTGAGGTGGTTTAGCCTGGAGAAAAGAAGGCTGTGGAGAGACCTTATTACTCTCTACATCTCCCTGAAAGGAGGTTGTAGCAAGGTGGCAGTTGGTTTCTTCTTCCAAGTAACAAGCAGTAGGATGAAACAGCCTCAAGTTATGCCAGGGGAGGTTTAGGCTGGATATTAGGAAATATTTTTTCACAGAAAGGGTTGTCAAGCACTGAAACAGGCTGCCCAGGGCAGTGGTGGAGGCACCATCCCTGGAGGGATTTAAAAGCTGTGTAGATGTGGTGTTTAGGGACCTGGTTTAGTGGTGACCTGCCAGTGCTGGGTTAACAGTTGGACTTGATGGTCTTCAAGGCTTTTTCCAACCTAAATGATTCATGATGTGCAAGGAAAAAAAGCAGCAAAATTTTGTTTGAAAAGGAGCTTGTGTGCTTTATCATATTAGTTTTGGAAACACGTTTTCACATTACCTCTTAATTATATAAAACTTAGACATGTGATAATGGTAATTATCCTTTGTTAGCTAATATCACCCTTAACCGACTATTTTATACTCACATTAATATTCTACTGCCTTCTTCTTATCAGCCTACTTTGTTTTAAACAGGAAACATTTCGTATGGTAAGGGACTAAAATAATTCCTGAGTGTGAAGATCCTTAACGATTTGGTTGTGTGGCATGAAATGGAAAAAGCATAACATTCAGAGGGATTTTTGCAGGAAAAAAAAAAAAAAAAAGGTGATTTGATAAAACCCAAGTATTTGGGGCAAACACATTCATTGCAGCCAGAGCTTTCTGTGGAGTGTGAAAACATTTTCTCCTGGGGTTGCCCAGCTCCCCTTCTGCTACAAGGAATGGCCTGTGGTTGCCCTGCTTCCCTGCAAAGCCCCTGCCTGCCTTTGAACGATTTGCTTATTGGAAGCAGCCCTGTTTCCTTAGAAATCCTGCAGGGCATGTTATTTCTTCCTTGAGTTGTCCCATTGCAATAAATATGGATGTGCATTCCATCTTAGAAAGACCTTTTTTATTAATCTGCTTCTCTTGCCAATGTAGGCAATGCATTAGGCTGAGCTATACATGCAGGAGTGAGCTAACAAACAGTTTATTATATCTCTGTTAGCTGGGGACATTATTCTTTGCTCATGTCAGTGTCCACAGAACTGCTTGCTCGGAGCAAGCACATCAGGGAGCTGATGACAAATCTCTGTGGATATGCCTAGCCTCAGAATTAAGTTTCCCTTCTGAGGGATATTAAAGAAAGCACCAATAAATACAGCTATTTAAGAAGACTCCCAAATGTCTGGGAGACAATCACGTTAGGAAAGTGTATAATATCTGCCAAGGTATTTCAGCAGGAAAAGCTACTTTGCAAGTAACTTTAGGAATAGTTGAGGAATTTAGATAAGAAAGGCATGCACTTTTTGTGAGAATAAATGGCTTCAAAATTACAAAGCATATAAGCACAGAGCTAACTTCAAACAAATCCATGCTCCCATGAAACCAAAGCCTAAAGTGAATCCTATAATGTGGCTGTGATCTTTGATTTGCCCTTGGATGTGACATCTACCAATGCAAGACACAGAAATCAAATGCTCCACTGCATTAAGAGGTTTTTCATTCTTGGAAATCTCTCTCAAATAGAATGGATGTAGCAGTGGAGAATGATACCCAGCACATCAGTGTGTATAATCTCATTTCCATTCAAATCAGCAGTATGTTTGACATTCATATCAGTAGGGTGAAGATTTTGTCTTTCAAAGTATGACCCCAAGCAGACAGACTGGAATTTCCCATCCTCAATGGTGAATTATTCCCTGACTGGCCACTGTGTAAACTGATCCCCCTGTAAGATAAACTTCTCACTTCATCTTAACCAGTTTCTCTCAGTAAACCCAGTGTTGACCTTTCCCACACTTTATTTAACACTCTTCAATTAATTTTATTGATTGATTTATGAAGTAAGATTTTCCAAAGGCTCACTTTTTGCTCATTTTGATGAGCATGTGTACAAGTGAATGGAAACTTCTCCCTTTGTTGTACTTAGGTGCTTGGCACATCCAGGTCACATGGTACTGAGTTGTCTTTATTTGTGGATTTATCCTGTATGAAGGTGGTGATTTATACATTAATAGGAAAAGCCACCACAAATAATTTATCTTGTCCAATAACTTCGGAATGTGAAGGGGGCCCAAGGTTTCATTATCCTTTTTGAATGCATAATAGTTATGTTTGTGATTTGTTGGTTGGTTTGTGTTTTTTTTTAAATTGTTTTAATAAAAGCACAGGAAATTTGGGGTAAAAAATAGAACTTGCAGTGACTTCTTGATAGGAAAGCAAATAAGGATTGTCTTTGACAGTCACTGTCAAGGGTATGTCAGTGAATTTGTGCTCTGAAATAACAGGTTGTGTAGCAACACTTACTGTTAGAAAACAGGTACAAATCTCTGAGAGGTTGTTTAGAGTAACACTGTATGAACAGCATGATGAGAGCTGTGAGCAAAGCAGAGTTGGACTTCACACCCAAGTTCCTCATATTCTGAAAGAGAATATAAAGCTGTTTTTGGTGTTGGATGTATACATGTACCAAAGTCCTTCAAGAGCACAGGGGTATGGATAGCAGGTGACTTTAAAAAAAATGCTAAGGTAATCTAAATTATTGTAATTACTTTGAAAAATGGGAGTTGGATTTTACTTATCTTTGGTTCAAAGTCTTCAGAGAAAACAAGCATTAAAGGAGTTATCTTTATGTTCTCCCATTAACCATAGCAATGGTACAGTACAGGGCTTATTCTCCCTCTGCAGAGAAAAGCTTTCATACTTTCTGCTGCTTCTAAGCTGCTTTATCCTTCTTGCTCCACGTAGTGTGTCCCGTGAACATCAGCTAAAACTTTCTCATCTTGCTCTTGTTTAACAGGTGGGTACAGCCTGTCTCTCACAGCTCAATAAGCCTCAAGAATGTTAATTAGCAGGGGAGTTAGAAGGCTTTTATTTGTGCTGTGACAGGTGGCCAAAGAAATGTGAGAAGAAAGCATCCAAAAGTAGTTACTGGTTGCTAACAGACTGGCAAAAGGTTTCAAGGCAAGCAGGAAAATGTGGTGGGAGAGGACACAAGCCAAGCCAGGATGCTCTGATGGTAGGAGAGCAACTATCTTGTTCCTGGAGTTAGTGGAGCTGTGCATTTTAGTGATGTTTTCCTTCCTTTCCCATCCCACTTTCAGTCACTATTTACTGTGGCTGTGCTATAAATATCAGCGGGGAGTGAAAGCTGTTTTCAGTCCAAGGTACATATCCAGGAATGCTCATCAAATTCAGATGCATTTCTCGAGCTGAATGATCTTCCCACCAGAAGGCAAACGTGTCAAGAAGACTCCCATCTATTGAGCTTGCAGCCAAATGGGCAGAGTGATGAATATATTAACCTTGCTTATGGTTCCACTGGCAATGGATGGGTTGTGTGTTACTGTGGCTGTCACAGCAGTGTCTCACCACCCTGCTCTTCCATGGGCAACATCTGCTTCCCATTGGACAAGGTTTTCTAGAAGGTGTTTCTCAGTGCTTTGTGGAAGGGGGAAATGTCCCCACCCATAAGCCTGAGGGAAGTTAGAACCCCAGAAAGCCCTCTCCTGCTGCTGGCACATGAGAACAGTATGCAGTGAAGCAAACAAGAAAGCCTGTTTATTGCAGCCTCTACAGAAACAGATAGAAGGCCAAGGTCTGAATATTTTTGAAGGTTTTTTTTGCTGCTGTGTTGGCCCTTCTCCTCATTTTTGACATAGATGCTTTGAGTGGGTATCACTGACCCAGTGGAGACGACACAAAGGATGCTTTTGTGGGGTACAGGGAGCCACCATTAGGACCTGAGGTGTCAGCCTCACTCCAGGAAAGACACTGCAGCTTGCAAATAAGCCTTAAATAAACTATGTTAAGGCACAAAACCCTACACAGCAAGGCAGGCTTCTCAGCTCATGCACCTCAGGTCTCATTGCTACCTTCCAGGGAGGCTGGGGTGACCTTCTGCTTCTCAGAGTTTCAGTGCTGGGACCAAGGGGTGGCTCCTGGGATTGAGATAGAGCCTGAGACCTCTTGCAGTAACCCCAAATTACAGCATGAAAGAAAGATTTAAAGCCAGATGAGTTTGAGTCTGTATGAAAAAATCTGAGTGCTTGGGGACTGAATGTATTTTCTTTTATGATGTGAAATGTTTTCATAAAAGAGAAAAAGAAGCTCCCATCCTAGAATTACTGTAATTATAGTGATATGTGCATATGATTCTGAATTATTTAATGTCATTAAAGGGCATGTACAGGCTAGTCTCCAGACATCACATGCATGAAATGAAACCAAATGGGTTTGTAAAGGCATAAGTTCCATCCTAATTTTATATAAATGTATTTTATGGTGTATTAGTTACTTTTTTATCAATAATATTTAGGATTCTTCTACAGTGGGTACACTTTTTGCTAAATATTTTTTATAAAATATATATTCTTATTAAATCCAGTTAAAAGAATTTTTTTTTTCATATATTTTTAGACATGATTCTCCCCTGTGAGTTGTGATGTCACAGAAAGTTGCAGCTCCTTATGCCCTTTTTTTCATTTCTGGATATTTTGGAGAGAAATGCTCCAATTCCCATTCCTGACCTATAAGAAATAAACTTTTCTGATGCAGCCTTAGCTGTTACTTCGCTTCTGCTTTGCTATAATAGGGGCTAAACCACACTTACTAACCCCAGGGGACTTACAATTTAAGCACTTATGACAGACAACAAGTAAAAGACAAAAGGCACATGTAGAGATAAATTACTTTGTTCAGGTCACAAGGCAGATGTAGCAGCAGAGTTGGACCTAGAAACCTGTAGGGCTACATACTACAGTGCAGAGACATGCTTGGCTGTAATATACTGTATGGATTCCAGGGCTTTTGCTTCTATTTTCCACTGCTGTTTCATTCTGTTACCTGCTATCATAAACAGTCTTTAGTTTTTCTCAGCATGCCTTATTTTCAATAAAAATCCAAGTGGAACGTACAGCTTTCTATTGAGAAACTTGGATTTTGTACATAAGCTTCAACACAGAACAGTATTTCCCCCCATATGTCAGGCAATTGCTTAGCAATAAAACAGTTTTCCTAACATAATAAGGAGTAGTAAAGATAAATATTAATGTAGTGTGGCATCCTGGGTCTCCAGAGGTATCATTAGTTTTAAAATTCACTGTTGAAATGGATACATGGTGTTTCACACAGGTTCCCACAGTGACACCACTTCAAACCCTGAAAACCAAGGTGATTTGCTAACTGGTTTGCATCTTGGCCTCTCTACCAGTCTGTCTGTGCTACCCACATGCTCAATAATGTTACAGCTTTAGTCACACTTTTGCAAAAAAACCCTGAGAGAATCTCAATTAAATAAGCTTTTTTAATAACAAATCACAGTTTTGTGGCAATTTCTTTCAGTGTTATTCAGCATATAATTGGCATATATTTCCATAGGCATAAAAACCCACCCCAGAATATAAATTACAGCTCTAATGCAGTATGGGGATCGTGTTTTGCTGTGCTGTAGTGTAGCAAATGAAGTCCTGAGAGAGCAGAAGTCCCTCACACAAATCCTGTGAGAGACTAAGCTCATCTCTGGTATCATTCAGTGTATTTAGGAAGCTCTGTGGAGATGAACTTGACTACATCAGCAGTACCAAAATCTTCATCAAAGTGAGAGCAGAAAATAAGTATACTGACATGTATTGAAGTTCCCAAGTCATCTCATCCTCATTATTCCCTGGCTGTGTTTGCTCTGCTTACAAGATAATGGAGAAATTTTAAATGATAAATAGCCTGAGGTCAATCTATTTTGATTTTGTCCCCATATTCTGCTTTTTTTTTTTCTTTTTTTTTTTTTCAGGGCACTCGTAGCAGAACAAAATTAATTAGTTTGGCAGTGCAGGTCTAGATTTTATCATCCAAAAGCATCACAATCAACAATATTTCATCATCTAACTTCCAAGGCAGAGGTGGAAGGAGTTCTGCAGAAACACCTTCTTGCCATTAAAATGGGTGGTAACAGGGGAAAAGAGGTGTGCAGAGTCCTACCAGAAAGAGCCTGTAAAAGATTCTGAATTGTAGTGTCTGGGGAGGGTTTAAAATATTAAATACAAAGTAAATTTGACAGGAAAGAGAGGAGTTGGTTGACTCCAAAGTGCTGCCCAAGCTGGAGATGTTTCTTGAAGAAACCTGCAGAATCTCAATGGGGAGCAGCTCCTTTAGATGTTACACTATTGGCCAGTAAGTCACTGATCTGCACCACTTACTTTAGACATTTATTATGGGTGACACGGGCCTTTCAAGATAATCCCACCTATTTCAGGCTTAATATTTCATCCATTTCAAATGGGATAAGGTTAAGACTTGGTTCAGGACATCTTGGCTTAGAGAGAACATAATTCAGACTGTTGAAAGGCTCTGAAGCCTGTATTTCTTACCTACAGATTTATAGAAAGCTTCTTATTGAAGCTGAAAAAGAAGAAAGTTTTTTTTTTAATTATTTTTTTTCCTAATGTGAAGCAAATATAGTTTAATATTAAAAAAGAAAATTAAAAACTCTGCATAGAATAGCAATTTTTCCTTTTCCCAAATGACACTGATATGAATCTAAGTGTCAGCCTGGCATTATACAGATGTTTTCCTTGTGTTCATTTATTTATATGGCTATACAGATATACAAACAAACACATACATAATCAAATCTTGAAAGTGCCCTGTGGACAATCAAAATATAGATCTCCAGAAGGGCAAATTGCTAATCAGAATCATAATAGAAAAATAGAAAGCATTGGTTAACTTGCCTACAGGCTTCAAATGAGAAAAATAACATGGTGTATTATATCAGCTTTGGGTAGCTGATAAAAATAATTTAACTGGAGACATTGTGTTAATTTTCAGCTTTTCTACACTGCTGGTATCCTTTCCAGCCTCTCCTACAAGCCCACTGTGGTCCAAAGCAAGTGCACTTGTGACATGTGCTCCAATTAGTGATTTCCAAAAGTCTTCATCTCTACTTGCCACAGGACACCTGTATATTTGGTCTGTTAAACCTCCCATTTCAGCACACTCTTGGTGACTGTGCTGTGCTGTCCCCCATGAGCTGCATGGGTACAGCTTTCCCTCCATGGGAAAAAAACCCAACAATATCTAGGTTATCTTTTGAGGGCCAGCATGTAAATGTGGGAGAGCTACAAATGGCTCAAGCATTTTCCAGCTGAGATGCAACCCTGGTGCCAGGAGCTGCCTCATGGTTTTTTTCTTGCTCTTTAATGCCTACAGTGGAATGAGACAGTGGGCATTTGCTACCACATCTCTGTACATTTTCCACAAGCTACCCATGTGGCTCACGTGGCTCCCTTGTCAAAGAGCTGGAATATCCAAGTGTGATGCTGCTTTTCTTTTTACTTAAAAAAAGCCCAACCCTGTGCCATGCAAGAAGTCAGGGAGAATTATGGCAAATACATCAGAAAGTGAATGCAAATCACATTTCCAAATTGTGCTTATGCTAAAAAATAGCCCAGCATCCAGTTTTAAAATGAAGCCATATATTAGTTTTAGGTGTATAAAATAGGAGAGATATTAGAAAGTGCTGGTTTCAATGTTTTTGTTACACAGTTTGAAAAACAAACTCTATTTACCTCTTGTATTTTAAAATATTTCCACTCAGGAGCTTTTTACGTGTTGCTTCATCCCCACAGGGGATGTTATGGAAGCATTATTGAAAATGAAAATATAACTTGGATTGTAAGAATCAAACTATCTTAGCCATCAAAATGTACAGGCATTCCTGGAAATTGCTAACTCGGTGCCACCTGAAATGCTTGTTTGCTAGCTCAGCACCTGGGGAGGTAGTTGTACCTATTACCAGAACAATGCCTACACAGGGAGATTTGCCTATTGAAAAATCCCTGGAGGGCGTGAGGAAAATGAGGAAGGATGTTGGGACTGATTGGAATGAATGGCCACGCTGAGGTTTTATTCTGCAGCCTGAGTGAGGCTGGAGAAGTGGACTTAAAAAATATTTGTGTAGCACAAAACAGAAAGTTTATTCTTGTGTATGCTGGGGAGACTGTCAGTCACTCTGACCCAAACATGTAGTTGTTGGGGGAAAGCCAGCAACTAAGGTTCCTCCCAAAAAGGAGCAGAAGCTGAGTGAGTTTGCTTGGGCACAGTGCTGGCTGCCAGGTGGTCCTGGTGTGAACAACTCCAGGGCCAAGCACTTGCCTTGTACAGCAGTTTAATCCTACACTGGATCCCAGACCTGATCAGAGGTCACCTTGCTGGGATGGTGGAGAGACCTGTTTCCAGCAGCAGCCATGCCCTGCCACAGCATCCCTGCTGTGGGCTGATGCCTGCAGGGGTGGGAGCACTGGTCTGTGCTGGGGTCTCTTTAGCTCACTGCTCACTCCTTTAGAGCTTCATCTTCCTCATCCTAACAAGGGAGGGCTGCTGAGAAGTTAAGTGATACTTGAGTATCTTTTCATCTTTCCTCCCTCCCCAAATGGCATGTCAGGAGCTGCCTTCATCCCTGCAGAGGGCTGCTGGGGTAGCTGTGGCAGTGATTTAAAGCTGCAGCTGCTCCCTTCTGCTGCTTTTGCTCTGCTCATGCCTTAGTTGCATGGTTTCCAGCTGTACTTGCTGTTCCACATCAGCTTTTAGTGGTGTTTTGGGATAATGGGTAACAAGCTCAGTCTCCCAACACTATTTTCAAAGTTCTTAAAGTTTGGCAGAGATTTGTTTCTATACATTCCTATTTCCTCATTCAAGTCCCTCACACCCAGTCAGTATCTTATCACCTTGGCACCATCAGGGCTCGTGTCTAACACTGCAGTGCTCCTGTCCATCCAGGAAAGTAGGGCTAATGTGTATGATCATCTGGGATTTAACCAGCATCCCTCCCTGAGGTGAGTGTCAGCTGGTGCTGTGTCAGCTGAAGATGAAAGCAGAAAGTGAAGCTGTAGCTGTAGTGCCTTTGGTGTGAATGTGCAACCTTAATTAAAATCTCCATCAAATCACAGACCTGCCTCTGCTCAGACTATTACAATCCCATCCATTCCTTACACTTCTGCAACAGTTCCTTATGATATTTCAGTTTTCTCATTAAATCCAGACCAAATAGCCCCATTTTTTCCACATAAATTTTAACAAGGTTAGAGGTCTGCTAGTTTTGTAACAGGCAACTCGTTTGATTTGTCTCTCTTACTTTCCAATTATAAAATCCAATTTACTGTGGTATCTTAGAGCTTGTTATTAATATCATTTTAATGCAAAGAAATTGAATGAAGCTTAAAGGATGTATAGATTTTTACTGCCCAGGAACAGACTGTATCATGGCTTGCCCAGCCTAAATAGAGGCTGAATTTTCTACTGCTCTGCTCCTTCTTTGGCAATATCAAAGTCAGTTACTTTAAATTCAAAGATGTACTGAAGGTCACAAACATAGTGTGTCTTTCCACAGTTCTCTGTGGCAAGATATATTACAGAGGTGGAAGGATCCTTTCCATGCACCCAATTTGTACCTCCAGGGAGTATGGCTTGTACCACTGCATAGATCTTTGGCCCACCCTTGAATTGGGAAGGGAGTTGTGTATTTTTTTCCTTTGGACAGTTACTTCAGAACAGAGTACTGTCCTGAGGATGCTCAATAGGTGCAAGGTGGTCCTTGCTCACCTGTGCACACTCATAGGTGTAATTTAGGGCCACTGGATGCTGTGAAACATCAAATCACAAAGCACTGGTTGTGGAGTCAAATCCCATGTATATGCCTTTTGCTGTTTGAATCAAACTATAAAGTTGGGGTCAACATTTTGTTTGTTTAGCAAGATCCTCTAAAGGTTTGTACTCCAGTTCATTCCCTAGCAAGAATAACTTTAATTAAACGGTGCTATTAAAGTGCTAGAAGTCATTGCCCAACAGAAAATTTATGTTCATGGTTGCTTGCCTGATTGTGGAAGCTATAATGCATTAAAAAAAAACCCACAGCTGTCACATTTCATGCAAAATGCAGAAACTCTGAATGCAAACTGGAAGTTTGCTGTTTTCCCCTGCTCAGACCCTGGGGAAAGTCCTGTACATTCAGATTGTCTGAAAATACTGAGAATCTACAGCTTTCCCTGGAGTTAACAGCCACAGCAGTTCCCCAGCACCTAACTATTCCTTTTGTTGATTTTCCCTGAATTCAGTTTAGAAAAAAAAATGTTTTCACGTTATTTTCTTACCAGATGCCTTAGTGACTACAAATATTACCTTGAAGGAACAATGTACTAAGCTGTTTTGCTCCTACAAAGGGAAAAAACCAAAGAAGTTACTATCACTCTCACTATTGTGACAGGATTTCTGTTGATGAATTTCCTGGCACTTTTGCAGAGAAAGGGTTAACTCAGAAGGTGGCTCAGCCCAGGCCAAGGTGGCTACAGCACTCCTTGGTTTGTGTTACAGCATTCCTTGGTTGTTTGGATGTACAGTGGGGAAGATAAGGATGGAGAGCAGAACAACCCCCCATAATCCAGGAGGAAGCAGTTAGTGACCTTCTGTGGCACCTGGACACTCCCATGTCCATGAGGCTGGATGGGATCCACCCTGGAGTGTTGAGGGAGCTGGCAGAGGAGCTCGCCAAGCCTCTCCATCATTTATCAACAGTCTTGGCTAACAGGAGAGGTCCCAGGTGCCTGGAGACTTGCCAGTGTGACGCCCACCTGCAAGAAGAGCTGGAAGGAGGATTCAGGGAGCTACAGGCCTGTCAGCCTGACCTCAGTACCCAGAAAGATTCTGGAGAGGCTCTTCTTGAGTGAGCTCACATGACAAGTGCTGGACAGCCAAGGGATCAGGCCCAGCCAACATGTGTTCAGGGAAGGCAGGTCCTGCCTGACCAACCTGATCTCGTTCTGTGTCAAGATGACCTGCCTAGAAGCCAAGGGAAAGGCTGTGGATGTGTCTGCCTGGACTTTAGTGATGCCTTTGGCACCACCTCCCCCAGCAGTCTCCTGGAGAGGCTTTCAGTGCACAGCATAGACAAGTGTGCTCTTTGCTGGGTTAAAAACTGGCTGGCCAGGTCCAGAGAGTTGCAGTAAACACAGTTAAACCCAGTTGGTGGCCAGTGGTGCCCCCCAGGGCTCGGCTTTGGGGCTTGTTCAGTGTTTCCATCAATAACCTAGATGAAGGGATTGAGGCACCCTCAGCAAGTTTGCAATGACACCACACTGAGGGGGAGTGTTGATCTGCTTGAGGGCAGGAGGCTCTGCAGAGGGACCTGGATCGATGGGATGAGGTTTAACAAGGCCAAGTGCTGGTGACAGCAACCCCAGGCAGTGCTACAGGCTGAGGGTGGAAAGCTGCCTGCTGGAAAAGGAGATGGTGAAGATGAGCCAGCAGTGTGCTCAGGGGGCCAAGAAGTCCAAAGGCATCCTGACCTGTGTCAGAAATAGTGTGGCCAGCAGGACTAGGGGAGTGCTGACCCTGTGCTGGGCACTGGAGAGGCCTCATCTGGAGAACTGTTCAGTTCTGCACCTCACCACAAGACAGACATTGAGTTGCTGGAGTTCAGAGAAGGGGGTGAGGGGTCTGGAGAAGAAGTCCTATAAGGAGAGTCTGAGGGAATTGGGATTGTTTAGTTTGGAGCAGAGGAGGCTGAGGGGAGACCTTATTGCTCTCCATAACTACCTAAAAGGGGGTTGTAGTGAGGTGGGTGCAGCCTCTTCTCTAAAGTAAATAACAACAGGACTAGAGAAGATGGCCTGAAGTTGCACCAGGGGAGGTTTAGACTGGATATCAGGGAGAATTGAATTCCCAGTGTGTATTCCCCACTCACACCCTCCCTCTTCTGAAATCTTTTGACCTTTGGTTATGTTATAATTCAATGGATTACAGCTAATTAATTATAAATGATCTGGTTACTTAATTATAAATGAACTAGTGCACAGATCTGATGAAGTTTAGCTGAGGCAAAGTCCTAGCTTAGATCCTCATGCAGCTGCTCCTGGCCAGCTGCCACCATCCTGTCTCACTCTGGCTTGCAATTAGCTCAGGGCTGTCCACACTTCACTGCAATCTGTAGTACTGTTCTACTTTCTAGTAGAAATGATTTCTTTTAGACAACAGAGAAAGCAGACAAGAAAGAACAAAGTCTATATAAAAGCTTGCTGAAGAGCATGTGTCATCTGTGCTGAATAGCTCCAGTGCTGAATATGAAAGGTGGGTTTTTAGATGGTGCTTGGTCTTGATCCAGCACCATCCCCACCTCATTCCCACCATCATCATCATTTGGTAGGTGTTGGGTGTGTTTGCAAATCTCCACATCTGGAGGCTCTAGAAATCTGAAGGGAGATGAAAGGCATGGACCCCATGAGAAAAATAGTTCTGCAGGTCTAACACATCATGAGACCAAGTTCTGTGAGGAAAAAGGTGCTGCAGGAAAAATTGCAAATCAGTGCTGAGCATTTATCTGTGGAAGATCTTTGCTTGGGAAGAAAAAAACCCCAAACCAATGATAATTATCATCAATTCACCCATATTCATAGAAACACTAAGTCAAGTTCTATTATTCAGATGAGCACTTCTCACTGCAAGGGGACACAATGTTAATTCAGTCTTTGTTCAGTCTTTATAATAAATTGCTAAGCCACCATTAGACAAAACCAGCTCTGTTTTGGAAAATGACAGTTTTTAGAGCAGTTGTCCCATGTGATTTTAATACCTTTTAAATAAAAGATTGCTCTGTATTTAAATAACAGTTATTAAGAAGGTAATTGTAGTGCTTAAATATTTTTTTTGTGTGATTCAGAAATATTTGTTTTAATTTTATTCAGAAGAAATAGATGTGCTTAGTGGAGCATAATGAAGAAGAGGGTCATACCTATGTGAGGTCATGTATAGAGTGGTGTTTCTCCCATCCTAGAAATCAGTGCTCCCCTGCTAAACAGGATGAAGACAAGTGTGCAAATGTCCTGGGAAATCCTGGGAAGACAGCTAAAGCCTAATACATTGGTGTGGAGGAATTGGCTTCTGCATATTTCTCCACATGGGTCTCCGAGGGAAAGTTTTACTAATAAGAATTTGAATAAGAAGTGTTCATTAGAGGGTTTTTCTGTGTGTGTTTTTGCAGTGTATTTCTTCATAAAGTATTCCCCAAATATTAAGAATGACGAGCAACTTAATAGATGTTAATAGATGGCATGAGCATGTTGTGGTCATGATCAGTGTATGGTATTTTAAGCATGCTAGCAAGTATTACAGATTACTATATATCACAATTAGAAGTCACCTTCTTAATAGTAACTAAAATGCAAAATTACAGTGATTTGAGTACACTTGTTCCTGTTAAATCTTATTATCTTCTGATCGTACTTTTCTTCTGACAAGATTTTAAGTTCTCATCCTGCATTTACTCACTTGCAGTTCCTCCCACCTTGATGTCACCCCAAAACTCCATCAGCTAATGCTTTTTCTATCATACAGGTGTTAGAGAAAATATTAAATATTTCCAGGCACTATGCAATCAAAATTACTTGGATTATAGATATGAAACGCTTTAAATAAAATACTGGTAATTCAAGGCAGCACTTTCTGGGTGTTCTTCAGTTAATCTGTAATTTAGGATACTGGTGTCAGAAATTTTCAACCATATATTCAATTGGTATCCAATTCTTGTCTCTGGTTTGTTCTGTAATCTTCACGTGATGAATTGTGCCATTCTCAGGGTGCAATTCATCAAATACAAACTGTTCAGCAAAGCAATAAAACAATTTTTTCTCTGCAAACATTTGCTGCTGGAATTTAAACAAAAATCCTTTGGGCTCCAGTGTGCTGGGAGACTTAATATCCCGTCACACTTTTTCTTGTATTTAAAAATTAATGACTTGTAGTTGCAGTCAGTCTTGCATCAGAACATTCCTGCTTGCAATTAATTCCTGGTAGCTTCTCTCAGTGATGCTCCTTGCCTTTATTTCTGATGATGATCCAATTCTCAGACTCCACTGAGACTTCATGTAATCAAGAATGAGGAGGTTCTTTCATTTTTTACAAGTTGATTTATTCACTCCTACTAAGCATTTGTTCCAGTTGGTATCTCCCATTCACTGATACATATATATAAATACAGATCTATCTATCAGTACAGACGCATATCTATGCTGTTAATTAAATCTTGCAATACAGGGTGACCTTCACAACGAGCTGTTTGATTACTGGGATTCATTCCATTAGACTGAAATGAATCCAGACTGAGGAAAAAGGTACATACTTCACTTTGGATAGTGTTATTTTGGCAGCTTCTCTGGAAAGTCTGTTTGTTGTCCTCGCCAATGCTGGCATCAAAGTAACAGAAGGGAAGGACATATCAATAAGGCAAGAAAATCAAAGTCATTTGGTCAAACTGTAAAGAAGTCTGGTGTTGAGGCAAAGTAAATGATAAGTCTTGCCTTGACTGAAGCCTAGTCGTGCTGTGTAAATGATAATTTCCCAAGTCCCTTAATTTCTTTCCAATTTTAGCCCACTGAGCTCAATTTCCCACTGCCTTTTCTGACGTGGGAGACTTGAAAACTGTTGTTCAGACTCAGAAGCATCCTGCTTTGCCCTTGCTGCAATAACTGCACAAGATGCAAAGCTACTGACCCAAATTGGTTCTTTAAATATGCTTCATACCAGTGGGTAACTGCACTCAAGAACATATGCCAGCGTGTGCCTAATTTAAATAAGACAAATCATTCATATAAATACAGTAAATGTTTAACTATCTTCATTAACAGGTTTTTTAGTGAAGAGACAGTTGGAGGTTTTGTAGCAAGAAGCAGGGGGTTGAAAGGGTGTTGTGAAAAATAGATAAGCATTGTTCCCCATGGCCAGAATACTGAGGGAGAACCAAAGATTTCTTTATACAATATGAGGAAAAAACATGTTTTGTTGCAGGATTTAAGATGATAATTATCAGACAATAACTAAAAAGAAAATATGCTACCTAGAGTTGAAATCACATCCTGAATGAAAGGCCATAAAGACAGTTCCTTGAAAAGCCAAAGAACAGCAGCATGAATACAAAGGGATGTGTCTTGCACCTTCTTTAGCCAAGCAGACTGTAGGGAACAAAACAAATCCAGCTTCTCAGAATCAAGCTCCAGGCTCTCTACATTTCCTTGAATTGTGAATCCAATTCCCAGCTGCAATCTGGTGCAATGTCAGTGTGACCAGTGTTGACTTGAATGGGGCCTCGTGTGTCTACATCTGTGCACAAGGTCAACCAGTTAGGAACTTCCCAAGGAACATCCTTCCCATGAGGAACAGCAATCCGACAAAAGTTCTGCAGAAATAGGAGAATCCCAACGGATTTCAGGGCACTCTGTACTTTGTTTTTGACAACTTGATGTCTCCTTCTCCACCTGTGAGGTGGGTTGCATCAGGAGACTGGAAGTCCTCAGGACTAAGTCTTCTCAACATTGTGAGCTGTGCCTTGTAAGGTCACCAGCTCCAGAGCAGCCCTGGTGATGCAGGTGCTCAGGAGACAGGGTGCCAGCATTGCCCAGCCACCAGCTTGAGGGTCTCTTCAGGATCTCAGGCTCAAAGAGGCTGCAGGCTTTCCACACCAGCTCCTCCAGTCCACACACATTTGACTTCTTATCACCCACAGGTTTCTTGTTCTGCTCAGCAATTATCTGCATTTGGAGAAGTTCATTCATTGCCAGCACTCGTATTTCCCAAATTAATTTATTCTCTTTTGGCAGGCAGTTCTGGAAGCTCATTCTGATTTCCTTTGTGAAAATCTCATTTTCAGCTTTCTCTCCCATTCTGCAGGTTTCTTTGCAATGCATTTGTTCTGAAAATGAGCTGGAGTTCCTTGTGCCACTGAACTGAAGTCACTTGCAACCCATGGTTCTCCTTCACTTGGCTGGGGTCCTGCTACTTCTATCAGTGCTGTACCAGCAGAGATAATTGACACTGATGAGATACCCCTCTTCAACCTGTGGACTATGGTCCCTTCCATTTGTGCTTCACCCAGTCACCTGCAGGGCACAGTCCTTGCTTCTGAGGGATGCTGTGGACAGAGCAGGACAGGGGATGGGTGGTCAGGCAGAGATGGGCTGGGCTGCCAGCCTTGTTGAGATGATTTTGAGGGACTGGGGATGACTCCAGTGACACTAATCACACCAGTAACAACTCAAGGGATGGGCTTCAAGTTTTACTGACTTCCTGGCCAACCAGTTAGCCAACACATATTAAATATAGAATCATTATGGTGGGAAAGGACCTCTAGGATCAGCAAGTCCAACCTCCAACCCAACATCTCTCTAACCACTAGACCACAGCCTCAAGTTCTACATCTACTCATTCTTTAAACCCCTCCAGAGATGGTGACTCCACCACCTCCCTGGGTAGCCTGTTCCAGGTTGGTGGGGACATAAAATAGGAAAAGTTAGTCACAGCACCACCATTTTCTAACTCATAATCTCCTTGGCATCTTTTAAAGTGTATATTCAGTTCATACAGTGATTTACTCATGGTTCTTCATATTTGGGAATACTCTGGATCTCTTTAAGGTTGTTGATACCACAGCAAAAAAACTTTGCTGTGTGTGCTCCCTGCTGCTCAAAAATTCCAGGCAAATCTTAGCATCCTCTCCTTGCAATGAGTTTTCTGAAGGATATGATTTCTGTAGCTTTTGCTGCCTAATCTGGCCCTGGAAGAGTCATTCTTTCTTGGGGAGCAGAGACAGGCTTTGCAAATGATGGATTTAGAACAGCACGAGTCATTTAATTTCACTTTCTTTAGCAGTATAACAAAATTGAAAATTTCAGCTGAACATTTCTTTAAATACTGCCATTTTCAGGGAACTTCTGGGCTTTGCTTTTGTTTTACCAAAGTGATAAAACACTGACACATGTACAAAACATAAATATAAAAGCTTGGCCAGTACTTGCTCTGAATAGTGATGGTTAGAAAATTCTTTTTCAAAGTATTTATAAATGAAAAACTTTTATTAAAAAATAGT